>CABIKL010001268.1:0-16131 GCA_902196195.1 Aptinothrips rufus | reverse complement strand
TGTCCTTGTAAGGGTGGTGAGTGGGGGCTCTGTTAGCCTGCAGGGGATGGCTAGCCCTTGTCCTTGTTAGGGTGGTGTCTGGGGACCCTGTTAGCCTCCGGGGGATGACTAGCCCTTGTCCTTGTAAGGGTGGCTAGGATCGTGGGTGGTGAGTGGGGGCTCTGTTAGCCTGCAGGGGATGGCTAGCCCTTGTCCTGGTAAGGGTGGTGGCTGGGGACCCTGTTAGCCTCCGGGGGATGACTAGCCCTTGTAAGGGTGGCTAGGATGGTGGGTGGTGAGTGGGGGCTCTGTTAGCCTGCAGGGGATGGCTAGCCCTTGTCCTTGTAAGGGTGGCTAGGATGGTGGGTGGTGAGTGGGGGCTCCGTTAGCCTGCAGTGGATGACTAGCCCTTGTCCTTGTAAGGGTGGCTAGGACGGCGGGTATGCTGAGTGGTGGCTCTCTTAGCCTTCTGCCCTTGTCCTTGTAAGCGTGGCTAGGGGGTTGGGTGGGAGCTCTGTTAGCCCGAACCTCCCGCCCCTACGCTTTCAGGGAAGTTCGACAAGGAGCTCAGAAAACAGAGAAGCAGCTACGGCTTGGAGAGAGATAATGAGTGGCGATTGTACATATCACCCCAGTGGCTTTCTCCCCTCCGGAGATTAAACACGTCGACTGCAACCTCGGCACATAAATAAGCATGTTTATGATTGGTTATCTTGCGAATACTCTGTCTCCACCATTTAGCAGCAAGCTACGCTGCTAGTCCACGCACTAACAAAGAGACAGTAACCAAAGCTGATTACAGTCATGAATTCTAACTAGTGCCCCAATCCTCCTACGTTCAACCCGCCTCCCCCTTCACCCTGCGTTCCCCCAAAGAACTTCCTCGAGCGACTGTCTTGGACGGTACGTGTCACTCCACTGCTACCCGCACACACCCGCACAGCAGACGTCAGGCAGAGATCACTTTTTCCCATTACGTCGCGAAGGGGGTGCCCCAATGACGTCATCCTGGAATTATTTTCGACTGATACATCTTGCTGTAGACCTGGGAGCTCACCTTTGCGTTTAAGTTCAAGGGTGCTACAGTCGCAAGCCGCAACTAAGTGAAGGACACATTGCTATGGAGTACTTTGGCTTGATGAAGAAATGAGGAGGAACACCGGAAGTTGCGGCAGTGGAACACAACAAAACTTCATATGTTTTCTACCTTTCTACTTCCGGCTGCCAGTTTTGGCGGCTGTTGGCAGTGGAGGGGGAAGAAAACAAATGAGGTTTCGTTGCGTTCCACCACCACAACTTCCGGTATTCTCCCTTTGCTTCGTTACGCCAAAGTCCTCCATGGGCGCCGCCATTTTGAAAGACATTGCCGGCAAACTCTTTCCGTTCTTAGTCTAGTGAAAGGTTAGGTTTGGTTCAACGTGGCCTTAGAGCCCCGGGTACAAAGAGCGGGGTGCTTCTCTTGTGCGTGACTGTACCGCACTCACCTGACCAGCCTTCCTTCTGACGGGAACACCCGCAGGACGGTGGCGGGTGGTGTTGACGGCGAGGCTGAGGGACACGGCCGCGGCCGTGAACACCAGCAGGCGCAGCAGGGGCGTCATCGCGGAGGTCCGTGTCCCGGCGTGCTCTGCTCTCCTGCCGGAGCTGGCTAGGTCAGCTGCTGGTTAGCTGGCCGGTGAGGAGTACTCTGGAGTGGAGTGGCAGTTCGCCGTGCTCAACTCGACCACTGTCTCGAGACCACGCTGCCTCGAACTGTCAGTCGCTCTCGCTGTGTCTTCTCTGTCTCCGTCCCTCCTCCGGCTCGACCCGCTCGGCCCGGCTCGGCTCGGCTCGGCTCGGCTCGCAACCTCAGCCTCTGGCTGCCTCTGGCTGCCTCTGGCCGTATGACGCAGTCCGACTCCCGCCTGCTTCCGCCCCGCGGCAGCCCCGTGAAGACCGTCTACTCTGTCAAAAACAAGTCCCGATCCGATACCAATCCACTCTCTCCTGCGAATGTCTTCGAGCCGGACAGCGCTGCATGGCCAGTCTCATTGTGCGTCCTTCATTTCAGAGCAGCGGCGAGTCTGAAATTTTCAGTCAGTTCGTCCCTATTTCCTGTTAGATTTTAGAAATCTGAGCTCGTCGCAGGAAAACAAACCGAGAAATACGTGAGCGGTGACCTTTTTATGACTGGTCGGAGTGGTCCTGCGACCGGATCGCGACTGGTTTGGTGCCCCCCCCCCCCCCCCCCCCCCCCCCCCCCCCCCCCCCCACACACACACACTTCCCCCGTTTCCAACGCCCGCTTCCAGCCTGCGCGGCCGATGGTCAGGTTGGTCAGGTGATGTCCTGCCGGGTGACGAGGCTCTCATAGGAAGGGGGGACGGGGGGTGTTTGCGTTCTCCCGTAGGCTCAGCTGTCCCCGAATCGCGGAGTATGGCCTGCCCTGTTGCTCTGACCCCATCTCACCCATCTAGCCGCATGCCACCGTAATGTGCGCTATCACCACGCGTGCCTTCCCCTCGCCAATGCCCCGCCCCGCCCCGCCCGCCCCGCCCCGCCCCGCCCCGCCCCGCCCCTGCAGCCGCTGGGGGCCATTGCTGCCCACTGTGCTCCCGCCGCTGTCTCGCCTCACGGTGCCCCGCCCCGCCCCGCCCCGCGCACTGATACGGATAAAATACACCAGTGGATGTTCCCGCACCGGCAGTCTGATTCCTCCCATTTCTCCCTCCCTCAGTGCCTCCCTGCCTCCCTACCTCCCTCCCATCCCTCCCTGCTCCCGCCCCGAGTACCTCGCGCTGTCCGTGGGGTGCACCGTGGCGGGGTGGCCTGCCTTGGCGGGGTGCTAAAAAATCTTGTGATCTTAAACAGAAAAACGCAAAGCTAAAATCTTCAAAATTTCGACTATTTTTCGGAAATCTTGTTTGCTTCAGTTCGCTGATATCTGCTTAGGTATTATTATCTATTCATTTCCTGTTTGAAATATGTGTTTTTGCACCGCCAGTTTCAATGCTCCAAATTTAACGGCTAGCCTTCAACCTTTATCGGAAGTAACCGTAGGCCATTCCCACTTCCTTCAAATTGGAGGATTGAAACGAATGCTGTGAGATCGACTTTTGTTCTTTGGCAAGTCTATATTTCTCATCGGTAGGATCTGTGATCGACGAGGGATAAGTAAAGGGCACGTAACTTCCTCCTTCAGCTCCCGTGCTGTGATTGGTTAGAGCGCCCGCCATGGTGTGGCGTGGCCACATGTGGCGGCCAATTTGAAATGATGACTAATATCAGGCGGTGGACCGGTTTGAACGGACGTCACAAGGAGGTACCTCCTGGATTCGTGATGAGCTGGTCTGGCCACTATCCATTATTTACTCTCCTTACAATCCCAAATGAATAACTCCCAGTTGTTTTTCTCTAGTCCACATTTCAAGGTGAGCATCCCGCTCTCGTGGATGTTAAGACACATTTGCCGCCTGTGTGGGAAGCTGATGTCAGTCTCTCTCGCACACGTGTTGTCTCCGCGGAGTCTGTCTCCTTCTAAATGAGTGCGAGTGCACATTGCGAGGTGAAAGCCCGCGCGGGCAGAGCGGGCGCCTCTCGAAACACGGAGTGCAAGGCCGGCTGCTGCCAGGGAATTCCTTCGATGACGTACATGGCGCTCTCTAACCACTCCACTGAAAAAAAAATCTTTTCTAGTCCATACATTTTCCGGTGCTATATACCGCATGCTTAAAACGATACATTGCAAAAGTATGGTCCGTCCAATTCATTGACTAATGACAATCAAATTTTGATGGCGCTAAAAATTGCGGTTGCAATTTTTCTTTTTTAGTGCGGGTACATAGCAATGTCACCAGGCTAAAGACCTCTTTCGGAAGAGCGATTACTCGAGATAATACAGTGAGGAGGAGCAGCAAAGGTGAGTAAAGGTGATTTGGAATGGTCCCACGATGGGAGGCATTTTAAGAAAGTTTGTGACCCCGAGCGGCAGTTACTGTTGACATTGGGTCACCAGTCCATTCACAACTGAAACGCGTGCGGAACTTGTTGTGTCGGGTCGGGAAACCCCAGGTCCGAACCAGAAGCGATTCCATGTTGACTTTTCAGTAGTTGGTTGGCACCTGTTTAGCACTTGCCTGACACCTTCCAGTCCATGCTCGCAATAATTGTTTGAACGTTCACAGCCTTCATGCACAGAAGAACCCAAAACCAGAATTTGGAGCAACCCAACCCAGAAACAAAGGGTGAAACATATATCTTTGGAGGTCATTTTGAGACTTGTATTAAAATGACGAGGAATCTACGAAACTCGTTTTGGTACATTTCAAAATGACCTTCAAATATATTTTGTTTTTACGCTTGATTTTTTCGTTCGACTGCCTCCGAATCTGGATTTCAGTTTTTCTTTGTGGCGGCGGAAGAGTGACTGGGTGGTAAAAGAAGTCCATTTTATTTTTATCAGAAATTTAATTTTCAAGAAATTCATGCTTTACGAAAAGGTAGGACAATTCCAATAATAAACTATCGCAAATTTAAACACAGACTGTCGTCCGGTTATTTGAAACATTTTATCATTTCTTTACCTCGATTGTCCACGCACTGCGAGTACCAGCTATATCATTCTTTTTCGTGTGTACTCAAGATGTACTATCAATGACAAAGCAACGCAGCCTATTGAAAGCCGTACTTGTGGTCGAGTACACCGTAATAATTTGTCGTCACTTGACGGCAAAAGTTTGGACGAATTTTCATCTGCGGGAAACGGCGAAAAATCCGTCTGACTCAAACGAATCGTCGTCATACGTGACGACAGAACCGCGTCATTGAGATTAAAATGTGCCGACATTGTCATTAGTGCGGCGAGCGGCGACACTGTTGTATAAAGAAAGATTAGTAATGGGATATGACGACGGAAACTTTTACAGTGTATGCTAGGGAAGCAGTCCACGCAGAGACTTGAACGCAGCGACATCACGGGCTGTTGCCGTGAATCACTTCAGTTCCTATTACTTATCCACCGGAGGAGCGCTCTTGTTATTCCTGGAGGCCCGACTGGCCCCTGCAAGCGCGTGACATCAAAATGACGTCAAAACTAGCTTCCGATTGATGACGTGCTAGCTTGCTCTAAATATTCGCCTTTCTCAGGATACCTCAGCGGGGGAGTACCCTACTATTAGGTAATGCAGACCTGGACAACTGCTGGGCGAACGCGATGGCTGTCCCGCTGGTCCGCCATCTTGACTAGTAACTGGGGAATCAACTACACTCCGACTGCCGCTCAGGCCCAGTATGACGATTAAAGGCGTGGTATGAGAAATTACGCGCAACGCGTTCTTTGCCCAGCGTCCAGGTCCTTAATAGGTACCAGCCATACGACTGTGGAGAGGACGTGCATGACGTAGTGACGGTGACGATGAGGTCATCCGGATGGTCAACCTCATGTCGCAGGTGGTCGTCACTTGTGATACGACGCCTCTCGCCGGCAGCCTGTCGTTTGGTTCGTAGCTGACACTGACACGACGGTACTAGACGTGCGCCCCTTTCAGTTCGTTGAGGTCACAGGTCAAGGTCACTGCCAATGTGGGAGTCGATCCAGGGCCGCGCGGCGGCGACGTTGGCGTAGAGGCCGGGCACCCTGGCCCGGCCGCAGTCCACCCCCCAGGCCACTGTGCCCGCCACCTGGTAGCGGCCGTCCGCCATGGGGCACACCAACGGGCTGCCCCCGTCACCCTGTTAACAAACATGTCCTCTTAGGATCAGACTTTTAACAGGATCGACCGGGTTCAAATCCCGCCATAAGCGGTTTTTTCGATGGAGTCGAGCGGACTCTCATCAGTTGGAAAGACCTGGATACTAAGGAAAGAAGCTAGATGGCTGTCCTGCCTAGTCCGCCATCTTGTTTAGTGAATGCGACTGCCGCGCCAGCCCAGTATGACAATTAAAGGTGTGGTATGAGAATTGCAACGCTCCGCGCAACTTTCGCGGAGTTCTTTTATCAGACGCGAAGGCCGCTCCCGCCGCGCGCCTGCAGAGGGCTGGGTAGGCCAGCCCGGCGCGCAGCCCGGCGGGCGAGTCGCCTACCCCGCAGGCGCCATGCCTTCGCATGCCTCACCTTGCACGTGTCCTTGCCCTCCTCGCCGCCCGCGCACACGAAGCTCTCGTGAAGCATGAAGTCGCCGCCCAGCACGGTGCTCCGCAGCTGAGCCTCGCACTCCGCCCTGCCCACGATGGACAGGTCGAGCTTCTTGAGGTACCGATGCGGCCACCGCTCCTCTGCGAATCAAATGACGGAGAATTAATGTCGTCGTGAGCTTGTCGACGAGTTAGAGCAGTCTGACGACAGGAAGTCTTGGCTCACCGAGCTTCTCCTTGCCCCAGCCGGTCACCACGCAGCCCTGGCCCTCGAAGGCCGAGCCGTCGCCCTCCTCGGGCAGGCACACGGTCTCCACGTGGTAGCCGAGCTCCACGGGCCTGTCCAGGAACAGCAGCGCCAGGTCGTGCTTGTAGTTGCCGCCGTAGAACTTGTCGTGGATGACGATCTTGCTGACGGCCCGGTCCTGGTGCTTGTACAACTCGGACGTGGACTCGCGGTCCCACTCCCCCGCGCGCACGGTCAACCACTGGGGAGCGTTCCTGGTGCGAAGGCAGAAAAAGAGCGGACAGTGCGGGAATCGAACTCCCAACCTACCGTTCCAAAAACTTACTCGCTTTCACTGCGCTATCTACGTACCCTTTCACGCAGTGTGCTGCAGTGAGCACGACGCCGGCCCGGATGAGTGCGCCGCCGCACTTGAACTGCTCGCCGCGGGAGGGCATCTTGCCCGGCGGCTTGGTCACCAGGATGGCGACCATCCAGGGGAACTCCCCGAAGCCTGCCTCGCCGTCGATGTTGTTGAGGACTTTGGTGGCGATGCCGCCCTCGTTTCGCTGGCCACACTGCGCCGCCTGCGGGGGCTTGGGGGTCGGGTAGTTGGGACTCGGGGTGGGCGTGGGCGAGCGCTTGCCGGGGGCTGCGTTGACCTTACAGCACCGGAACTCCACGCCGGGGCAGCCGTCCTTCTTCCTGCGAGCAGAGCACGGGGTAGGGCTGAGGCTGTTAGGGGGAGGGGGAGAGCGGGGGAGGGGGACAAGGGGGTAAGGGGACGCTCACCTCAGGTCCAGCAGCCCCTTCCCGTCCTCGTCGTACTCCCCCGTCGAGTTGTCGCACTGGTAGAAGTACACGCACTCGCAGCGGTCCTCGGTCGCGTCAGGGCAGTCGCACTGGAACGAGATAGGACAGGAGGACATGAGCACGCTGGCGATGAAGTGATTCGCTGCCGCCAAGAAGGGGTGATCGGTTGAAAAGTCGCGCACGTATACGGACAGTACATTTTTTTGAAATCAGGATAAAATTATTTGAAGTATCGACGTAATCAAAAAATATCTAAATTGACCAAATTTATTGGAATATCACATTTAATCCGCCAAAATTATTTCAGATTGCTTAAATTCGCAAACAATTATTTAAAATGATCATGAATATTTCAAAAAAAAGAAACAAAATAATTGAGAAACAAATTATTGAAATAATTGAATTATTTAAAATAAAATCTTTAAAATCCTTAAATTGTGTGCAAGATTAATATAAGCGATCACTCCTTGTTCGTTGCTATCACCTGCAGAATCTTTACTCCTATTATTGATACAGAACCATCGCAGCGTTGCTTCAATCGACATTACGAGTGGGCCACCGCGATGAGTTATACCGTTGTCGTCACAGGCGTAGTGACATACCGGGTTGTAGAGTCCAGGCAGCTCTGTGGGGCACGAGGGTCCTCCGAAAATGGCGCAGTTCTGGCTCTCACTCAAGTTGAGGCCATCGGAGGAGGGTGGGAAGGTGGTGGTTCCCATCCCTTCATCCGCACTGATGTCGGTCTGGGTCTGACCTTGCGCCTGGCCCTGGTGCAGCACCAGCGGGGACGCTAGCAGCGTCGTCACGAGCAACCTCACCAAGGCATCCATTCTGAGACGAGTAAACTGGAACACGAGACGGTATAACTGTTGCGTAGGTCAGTGCTTGTGTTCAGAGGAGTAGTTGCTCAATTTTCGGACAGTTTCCGTCAAAAACGCTCAATATTTCCTCCTTTTTTCAAAAATTGTCATTGTCATTTGAATGTTTGCCAAAACATTAGAAAATTTAAGAAAACAATTTTGGAAAAAATAAGAATATTTTTCATTTTGTTGTAGTAAACAAGTTTTCTTTCTTTGTTTTTCGGGATAAAATTTGCTTCATTGCGGGAGATTTTCCACGACTTGGCAAACATTGTGCTTAACAAAGCACATAGAGTGCTTGAACTAGCGAATGCAGTAACAAAAGACACTTCGACTTTAACTCTATACATGCGGGGTGACATTGTCAATGTGATCTTCGATGATTGACGCTACCCAAGAATTGATGGATTGGGCAACAGACAAGGTTAAATACTAGCTACAGACTGTCAATAAACCAACTCTTGATCAACAGGAAATACATTATGGTAAATTAGCGGCAGAAAATGCGAATGGCAGTCAGATCGGGGCGTGCTCACCAGTACGATGTCTTCGGCTACGCTCGGCTCGGCTCCGTTGCTCTGAACCTGCCTCGGCTCCGGTCGGTGGTTGACTGGTCGGCAGGCAGGGGAGGGAGGGGCCGTGCGGCCAGGGACATGACAGAGAGTACTCCTCCACATGGCATGGCGACTTAGCATACCGGCTCGCGGAACTGGCAGGCGATTTGTCATCGACTCGTGATTCCTCCCCCCCACCCCCCGCCCTTTACCTCGCCTCTTTTCCTTCTCCCTCCTGCTCATGCTCATCAATTGATCCGCTCCAAACTGATTAAAAATGCTTAATGCTTGTGACAGGCTAAAATACCTTCCTCCTTTTCTTCTAAAAACAACCGCGAATCATTTTTCTACTCCTACAAGTCTTTTAAAATCGGTTTTGATCGAGCGGGGCATGTGACCTCGAAATTTCATACGAAAAAATGCAGAAATTTACGAAATTATTCTTAATCAAAGATTAATTTGTGTGATTTTTTTAAATTTAAAGCAAAACTGGAGTAGAAACTTCAAATATTGCAGACACACTAAAATTCACTTGAATTTCTCTTGAATTTAGGGGGTTAATGTAGAAATGACAACTCGACTGGTTGGTTAGGAAGCAGATGATCACATCGAAATTCAACCCTATTTCTCTCATATGGTTGTGACAGTCGATAGGCAAACTGCTGAAAATGAAAACTAATGTGTATAAGTGCTTTTGACAAGCGTAGTGATTGGGAGCGTGCCCCACGTGAGATAGTATCTGGAGTGACTCACTTCAAGACTTCCCAGTTAGTTGTCGTGGAGACGCATCACAGACTGGAACTGGAAGCGTTCATGACGCATGACGTTCACACGCCAATGATGAGCAACGAGCGGGTCGAGCTAGACCCGATCTGGATCTGTCTCACTCGCACTGGCTCCTGAGCGCATCGCTCTGTCTCACTCTACCCGGTCACGACCCACCCGATATACTCCTCACTGTCGCACGCCTTGCTTGACGCACACTGGAGTCCAGCCCCAGTTGCTGAAGTGGGAGTGTGAGGTGGGGATCCAGGGAACCAACCTAATTATAACGACACAGTCATCAGCTCCGAAGGAAAAAAGACAGTCTTTATTTTAATAATAATCTTAAATACTGCCCTAAGGCATGTTACATTTTGATGGTCATAGACACTATGAAGTTACCCTCATCTTGTGAGTCTTGATTTCTTAAATTCGCGTCACGGCATTGATAGCGGGACTTCTTCCCCTCACACTCGGTACGGCTCTCTTAGTTTAAGCCAAGCCTTACAGAGTTGCCTTTCTGCTGCCCAGCTGAATAAAGCGACAAGTCGCTTGAGCTCAGCATTCCAACTCGTCTCTCTTGCGGTGGGGATATTTGAGGGACTGGTTGGAAAACTAAAGTTTCTGAGTTGTCGCTTTATTCGTCGCTTTACTCTCTTCGCAAAAAAGGAATACCAAGCACAAATAACCTACGCGTGAGAGACACTTGGCGCCAATTGATGCCAGAATGGCATGGTCGAATTGTTTGGGCGTTGATCGTACACGCCCACAGCTCACATATTATTTGACGGCGGTAATTATTAAATCGCGGACGAAAGGTTCAGGATGTCTTCTGACGAGGCTGGCCTCATCCGGAATGTCATACAATCACAGTCACAGCGAAGCGCGGCAAGCCACACGGCACATAAAGGAAGGAGTCACTCCCACAGTTAATGTTTTCAAGTCCTAAAAACAGGCACACGAATTCACTTCGCTGCGCCATCTTCTTCTTGCGACAAAGTCTCCAGTCACCGGGTGCACATTTGCTGAGTTTCCCTCTACAAGGAACCCCAGGTTAGAGTCCTTGCAGCGTGGGGTAGGTCAGTGGAGTTCAAGCTGAAGCGTGGGGTAGGTCAGTTGAGCTCGATGTTGAGGCCGCGGAGCTGCGAGTCGATCCAGTTCCTGAAGAGCGCCAGGTTGACGTAGACGCCGGGGACGTCCTCCTCCCCGCAGCCCACTCCCCAGGACACCATACCCGCCTGGATGTAGCGGGAATCCTCCGAGTCGTTGACTGGGCACACCAGCGGGCTGCCGCCGTCACCCTGCGGAGATACCCCGTGCGTCAGAGACTTTCAAAGCTAAACACGGCTCTGTGAGACAGTGGTGGTGACAGACTGGGTAAGAGCAGGGGCCGCGGAATTTTCATATATTTTTCGGGGCTATCTTACGGAGGAAATGGGAAAAGAAAAGCTCTCCTTTTGCGTTCGCCGCCTCCTTTTCCTTCCCCTCCTCTCCTGTTGTCTCCCGTCCTCTCCTCCTGCCTCCCCTCCCCTCTCACTCACCGTGCACGCGTCCCGGCCCTTGATGCCGCCCGCGCACATGAAGCTCACGTGCAGCTTGAAGTAGGCCCCCAGCCTGGTCCTGCGCAGCTTGTCCTGGCACTGGCCGTGCGGCACGACGGGGAGGTCGATCCTCCGCAGGATGTTCTGGTACTCGCCCTCCCGACCTGGACGCAAAGGGTTGCATGAGCGCGAACAGCGGGGAAGGGGTGTAAATCCCACAGCATGTTTTCGAGAAAGTGATTACGTGGGTTCAAATACCAATCTTTTCTTTTTTTAAGTTTTTGATCGTAATTTTACTATTTTGATTGACAAAAAAATGCAGGCAACAACTCTGATTAAAGATCACCCGTCAAACTTGAACTAAATTTTAGCCGATTTAACTTTTCTTTTTTTAATAACTAAATTTGCTCACCGAACTTGTCCTTGCCCCAGCCGCTGACGAGGCAGTCCCTGTTGTCGAAGGTCTGGCCCTGGCTGGGCAGGCAGATGGTGCCGATGTGGTATCCGACCTTGACGGGGTCCCGCAGCACCAGCAGGGCGATGTCGTTGTGCACGGACTGCTCCTTGTAGTCGGGGTGCACGATCACCTGGTCCACGTCGCGGTCCTGGTGCTTGAAGGCCTCGTCCTCCGTGCGCGAGTCCCACTCGCCCGCGCGGATACTCAGGCTGGACGCCGACTTGCTGGAAGCGGGAAACAGTCGTACTGTAGAGAGAAAAGCAATTCGTGCGGCGATTCGAACCCGGGGCTCTAGGTTTGCGAGCACTCACTCGTTGACGCAGTGGGCGGCGGTGAGGACGATGGTGGGCGCGACCAGAGCGCCGCCACAGACGAACTCCTGCGAGTCGCGGGTCTTCTTGAACACGGCCGTCATCCAGGGCATCTCCCCGAACTGGGTCTCGCCGTCGAAGGCGCCGGAGATCCTGGAGCCCACCCCGCCGCGGTTGCGCACGCCGCAGGGCGTGTTGGGGTCGTAGAGGGGTGCGGGCGAGTCCCCGGGCCCGGGGATGGGGGCGGGCACGGGCAGAGGGCCCGGCTCGTTGTTGTTGTCGAAGGGGCCAGGGGCGGGTCCAGGGGACGGCCCCGGGGGGCCGTCGTCAAAGCCGCCCTCCTTGATCCGGCAGCACTGGTGCAGGTAGTGCGGGCAAGAGCCATTCGACTTCCTGAATAGCCAGCAGACAGAAGGGAAAGCCCGTTCAGCCAAGGTCAGGTGATAGAGGTCATTAACTCCGAGGACGGTATAGCCACCTGATGTCCAGGAGGCCCACGCCGAACTTGTTGAACTCCCCGGTGCTGTTGTCGCACTGGTAGTAGGGCACACACTTGCAGTCGTCCCCGGGGCATGGGCACTGCAACAAAGGGAAAAATAAACGTTTTTGAAAGCCATTTTGAGGCCTGTTCTGGGGCCTATTTCAAGCCACGTTTTGCGTCTTCCTGGTGATTTCATAAGCGATCTCCAAAAATAAAGTTTTGCCCTTGATTTCTGGGTTTGGTGGACCTCTTTCTAGGTTCTTGGCTTGGGCTTTTCTGTGCGGATTAACTTTTTTGTTCCGCGGACTGTACTTAGAAAAAATATGATGGTTCTTGAGTTTCGTGTGTGCCCTAAGGACCGTTACGTTCTATCGTTCTTGAGGTTTCTGTGCGGTGTAAGGACTGTACTTGAAATAAATAAGCTGGTTCTTGAGGGTTGTGTGCGCCCTAAGGACTGTGCTTGAAATAAATAAGCTGGTTCGTGAGGTTTCTATGCGCCCTAAGGACTGTGCTTGAAATAAATAAGCTTGTTCGTAAGGTTTCTATGCGCCCTAAGGACTGTACTTGGAATGAGCTGGTTCGTGACGTTTGTGTGCGCCCTAAGGACTGTGCTTGAAATAAATAAGCTGCTGGTTCGTGCGCCCTAAGGACTGTACTTGGAATGAGCTGGTTCGTGTCGTTTGTGTGCGCCCCGAGTCCTTACCGCCTCGTAGGTCTTGGACTGGTCGGCAGGGCAGGTGGGGCCGCCGAAGATGCTGCAGACCTGGTCCTGGTCCAGCCCCCCGTCCCCGGCGGCGGGCGCGCCGCCCTCGCCCTCGCCCTCGCCCTGATCCTGCTGGCGGCGGGAGCGGTGGCCGTGACCTTTGACCTTGGCGCCCTCCTTGCAGTAGTCGCCGCCGTACACGCCGCAGAGGATGTCGGAGGGCAGCCGGCTGGCCTCCTCCTTGGTGCCCGTCGGAGGCTGCTGGGTCGCAGCGGGCACTGCGGCGTGCACGGCGGGGGCGGGCGTCTTGGGGGCGGAGGGGGAGGCGCTGGCCACCGCCAGGGTGACCGCCAGGAGGACGAGCTGGACAGTCGACATGGTGCCCCTCGAGTGCTCCTGCAACCAGCACTTGATTATGAACAAAACACTACCTTAAAAGAAATGGAGGTCGTGTTGATCTTTTGGGACAGATCAACACTTCAAATGTCTGCGAACTTTTCGTTCATACTTGGTAACGTTTTCTGATAATAATAATGAGATTTATGGTGTGCAATCTGTAGCCGGGTCAGGCGCTAAAGAAAAGGAGAGGAGATTCGTGGGGGTCATCCATAAATTACTTCAGACAAAATTGGCAACTTTTTGTACACCTACCTCCCCAGCTTGAGGCGTCTAACCTAACCTCATCGTGCTTTCGGTATAGAGTGCAGATCCATACCAACCCCTCCCCTCTAGAGCAGTATGTAGGCCTAATTTATGGGCAGCCCCTAAGGTGTCACGAGGATCGGAGAGGTACGGGGAGTGGGTGGGAGGGGAGGAAAGGGGAGGCGTTCGTTGGGCAGGTCCAGCTCGCAACGCTGTTATAACAAGAAAAACAAACAAGTTGTTGCTTCGGCCAGTCGTCGCGACGAGGATAAGTAATGAAGTGATATGACAGCGTCTTCAGAAGAGCCGTACTCTGACGCATACAGGAGGAGGCAACAAAACATGAGAAAGAGAAGAGAAAGATTAAGATTTCGAATAACTTGTTTCGTGACGTTGACCAGTGCCTCTTGGTTTGCCTAGCCGCTGCTAGTCCCTACTCCCTCCTGGATTTTGGAAATTGCAAGATAGATAAGAAAGGAAACTTCGCATCTTATGCTCTCTACTTTCAAAAGTGTAAAGTTTCTTTACAAACAAACAATATTCAGGACTCTGCCATTTCAGATGCGTCGCTGTTATGTCCGAAGACTGCTATTGATGATCGCATCGGAAGAGATGGCGGGAGTGGAGTGGGGACCACAATGCATGACGAGATAAGCACTTGCAACAGTTGCGAAAGTTGGCTATACTGCCGGGTGATGGAAAGGAGGGGAGGGAAGAGAAATGAAAATGCCGGTAGCTTCACATTACTTATTTGGTTCGCTTATCAATCGCAGTGCGAAGGGATTTTCATATCTATTTCGCGAAAAATAACATATCGAAGGGAATGAGAGCTTGAGTTTCGGTGTAGGCATTGTATTGAAGTGAATTTCACCAAAACCTTGGCCCAGAATAAACTTGAAATGAAGAAAATTTCGAGTTAATTTTCAATAATTTAAAATTTTGTCCCAATTTTTAAAAATAATTTGACGAAAATTCTCTTTGAATATCTTTCAGCTTCTCATTGAATTTCATAAAGTTTTAGGCGGTCTTTTTAACAGTTAGTGTGCAAATTTTCATGAACCCATTCTTCCCTTGTAATAAATCGATCATGTCCGATGAACCGGATGAACAAATGTACAGGGAAGGACCACAGTCAGTTGGAGTTTGACTGTCGGCTCGGATGACAGGGTGTTCTGTCGTTAATCCCGGGTTCGAACACCGTCTTCACCGAGAATGATATATTTCAACGGTGTGAAGAAGAGGAGAAGAAGAAAGGTCCAACCATTACAGAGACCACAACAAATAGACCAGTTCGCGCACGGCGAAATCGTCTGCTTATCGCGTGATGGCGGATGGTTTTTTTCTTCTCGCCTTCTTCTCTCCACTGAAATACCATACCCCATTGTATTCCTATCTGAGAACTAACGGACGGAAGGGCGGTGAGTACCTTGGTCGTGTTGGAGCCGGGACTGGGAGCGCGCTGACGCGGATCAAGCCGGCAGGGCAGGGCAGGCGGCGCTGGAGATGGCGAGGAGACTGTCATACACAAACACTCACTTCACTCAAAGACTGGGCGAGATGAGCCACAACACGCCGCACAGCACCGGCCTGGGCCTGGCCTGGGCTGCCCGCCGAGACTTCACTTCGAGTCGCACGCCAACTTCGGGCTACTTCGGCTCGGCTCGGCTCGGCTCTGCTCGGCTCTGCTCGGCTCGGTTCGGCTGCCCGGCGCGATGTTCACGCGAGTCACCGGCCGGCACGCCACCGGTCCGGATACTCGTCCTTCCCCAGCTAGGGGCGGTTCAGGCAGTCCAGTCTGAACCTGGTTTGCTTGCGAGAAAAGCTTTTTTGAGGGGCAGAAAACCGCGTTGCTTGCAGCCCGGCGAGGATGCGCGCCGCCTGAAATGTAGGCAAATCCCCTGAGGGTAGGCGATCTGTCCCACATCACCCCGCTTTCAAAGTCTTTCTGGATTCGCCAGTGCGTGCAGTCTCAGGGCTTGGTCTCAGGGCAGCCCGCAGCGGCGTTTGACCCGGAGGAAAGATCTAGGAGCGAGGAAGCGCGAACAGCGTCGACTTCCGCGTCAACATGGCGACCGGCCTATAAGATGATATGAGACTGGCGTCGCGGCATGTTTCGCCTATGGATTGGGACGCAGATCGCGGCTCTGTGCCTTCTAGCGCTTTAACCTGGAGAGGCATTCCGATTAAAGCTCGCTGTGACGTCTTCGCCGATGCGACCAGATCGTGTTTTGTTTTCTTTCCTGCTGGAATGCTTTACCCGTCTATAAGAGAACAGGTCTCGTGGATGCGGAATGAGGCACGCCACCAGGCTCCATTTCTTAGGCTTGAGAGACTAAAGGGAGAGAGAGTCGACTGACCTCGTGACCAGGTCGCTCCTGATTGGTTGGCTCCGGGGGGAAGTGCTCTCCTGCTGTGTTACCTGAGACCGCGTTGAGCAGCCGTTTGATGGAGTAGCATCTCTAGGTCATGGCTGCGCGGCATCTCGTTGCTCTCGTTCGAGGCAGATCTCTCTCCGACTAGCATCTCTAGGCCACGGCTGCGCGGCATCTCGTTCGAATGACGTCATCGTGACGTAGATAGGATGGGATTGGACGAGCCGGCGGCAATAACATGTGTTCTGGTTGGAGACTGTCACGCGCACCTGGAAAAGGATGAGGGGTTGTGTGTGAGGAGGGGGGGGGGGGGGGGGGG
>CABIKL010001267.1:0-16133 GCA_902196195.1 Aptinothrips rufus | reverse complement strand
TAAATTATTTCAGTGCCATTTACTGTAGCAATTTTACGTCCTGAATTATGATCATGGCGTTGTTTGTATCATTTTGAAAGTTTTCATTTTCATGTCTGTTGGCTGTTGTGTATGATCATTGATCCCGTTAATTTTTGTATTTTGTGCACCTTAAGGACAAGGTGTACGGCATTTTCAGGAAAGTTTATTGCCAGTATAAAAAAGCAGAACACAGTAAGTCATGCTTTGTGGGCTTTTGCCAAAATAAACAATGTAATGTTTCCAATATCTTTGAAATATAGACTATTGTAGGATTCATCCATGCAGTATTCAGATATGCAGATATTTAAATAATTCGGAAATGAGCCCTTTACTAGCAATGAGACATTCATACAGTGTGCATTGAAACTAATCCTATAATCATGCTTCCATCCAATACTTCATCTGGAAGCTAAGCCTCTGCTATCTGTATATCTGTGTTATTTCATTTAAATTATTTTGTGTTGTCACCACTAATTTTAAAGTTGTTTTTATATTTGTCCACACAAGGCTCAGGATAGACTCGTGATAATAGTTGATAGGAAAAGTGTGGTATTAGTTGCTCGGAGAAGTACAGTCATTTGAAATAATTTTAGGTCTTGACCTTTAATGGTGGTCCTGGTTTTCTAGTTTTCATCTGTGTTGTTTAATCTAGTGATATTGTGTTTAGAATTCACTCATTTTACTGAAGTTATCCTTTGGTCTTTTGGATTTGCTCTTGTCTTAGTTGTCTTCATACTGTTTCTCTAAATCTAGTTAACACAAAAATTATCATTTATAAATAATACACTATTTTTGTTTATGTGATTGTGGTGTTTTCATGGCTATTAGAGCAAATTATTGGTACAGTTATCAATAGGAATAGGAATAGATGTGCTAGGAAAGCGTCTCTAAAACCATATATTACATTGAAAGTTCTTTAAAACCAAAGGTATTATGCTGATACTTGTACCCATTAGTTAATTTTTACTCCTCACTATCCACCAAATTTGAAATATATTCCTTGCGTCTAAATAAGAGGATGTCACAATGAGATCAAGTTTCATATTGAATCAGTAGTTCCTCTTTGGACTTTAAATCACTGTGATTTTAATGTTCTGTGCTTAACCTACCTTCCTGTTAAAATTTTGCTTCACTCACAGCCATTGCATTCTTGGTGGCATAGGTAAATATGTACTTAAATGGATACTGAAACCTTGTTCTCTTCTGTTGCTCACTGATTCTTTTTTCTCTCATGCTCACTGATAAAAACATATGCTTTGCTTACTGTTCTTGTTCTGTTTCTAAGGATTTGAAATGCGCATAAATTAACAGAAACATCCATGAGTGGGCTGTTTTATGATTCATTGCTAAATCCTGTATTCAGCAAAGAGCGGGCATGAGTCAAGGGAAGATTGCATGTTTATTCAGGGTCCATTAATGGCAATTATAATTACTATAATTATTTGTTCCTATATGTGTGTCTAGCCATATCTGTACAGTGTACTTCGGTATGTGTGTTAACAATCTTGTTCATCGTAGAATTGATAGCGTATCAAAATTATCTTAGAAAATTTGCTACTTAACTAGTGATGTACTCCTGTTCCAGTGCATTAAGGTACGAATATCTCAACATCAGACAAGAATATGGTAGAATTAGGATTGAGATTTTCATTACAAATGTGATGTAGTAGTGATTTAGACTTCTCTGCTCAAAGAATGGAGATTTCAAAATGCTAGAAGTTGAAAAAGACTCCACTCGGATGGTGATTTGTATTGTGATAAGTCTTGTCAATCATACTCAATTCATTTTTTCTAGTTCAATCATTTCCCACACGGTTGTGAAAACTTAACAGCTTAATTGTTTGATGTCAATCACTGCCCTTTCGGTTAGTAAAATTACAAATTTGCACATCTCTAAAACATTAATTCATAATAAATGGTATCTTTTTATCTGTAGAGACTTAAGTAGTAGTAGATTCTCTTATCAACATGTGATGTGTGTGTAATCCGTGTGTAGTGTGTCCATATCGATATGAATCAGCTGTGGTTTGTATTGATTTTGGAAGCATGATCAATGTTCCTCTTTGTTTCGAAGTGAGTGACATTTGCATTGATTTGGTGTACATGGTCAGTGTGGTCCTGTAAAGCTTCCCTTTGGCAGAGTTGTGGTTCAGTCTTTCCCCTAGCAGTGTTGCATTCCAATTCCCGACTTTACTGCTAAAGATTCAAGTAGCAACAATCAAATTGCAGAGTAGATTCCGGTAGCATTTCTCTCAAGGCCTTGTTTGACAGTTGTGGTTGTTTCAGTGCTAAAGCACTTCTCTGTTCAGGATTTTGTAATTATTCATTATTAATGATGTAAAGTTTGAGGATAGTATACTTTAACACTTTTCTTGTTTAGATTGTTGATTAAATGAACTGTTAATATTATACGATAATCAAATTTTTGCAGTGCTGTACGAACCTCCCGAGTATGGAAGCCGGGATGAGAGTCCCTGTGGAAGCGGGCATCTCTAGTAGCACCACATCTGTTGATACGTAAGAATCTTGTTGTTTAATGCTTCCCTTTATCAATGCCATGTACAAGTGTATTTTTATACTTGACGTAGATGGTCAGTAGCAAATAATGTTCTGTAAGCAGCTCTGTTTCTCTTAAAGGAGCTTTCTCTCTCGGTAACTGTAAAACTAATTATTTTTTTATTTTTTTTCCTCTTCAAGTACTTCCTTGCGACACCTATTCATTATGTATTAATTTCCGATAAGGTATTCATGCACTGTTATTATTTTGTGGGGCTTCTTTCCTGCAGCCTTCCTGCACTTTGATCTATAACATATTTAATAACATATGTTGCCGAACAGTGTTTGTCTAGTTCAAAGAAGATGAGCACTCAAAAGAATTTTAAAAGAGCACAGTGTTGGTGTCTCGAAAGGTCATTTGCACTCCTCGGGAATATTTTTTAACACATACAATTTCTAGTAACTTTTGCTCTTTGACACTGCTTGTAATTGCCTCTCAACACATTTTATGTACGTAGTCATTTGTGTACTTTCTAACAACTAACGTTGCTCTTCTTTCAGATAATCTTAAGGTTCCAGTGCTCTATCACGGTTTTGTTTGTAAAGCAACTCGTACTGAAAAGTTCCTACCTATAATTGAATTATGTCTTAGATGCGTTTGTCATGCTTCTCTCGTTCTGTCTTCATTTTGAGATGTTCACTGTCAACAATCTGCTTGCTATACAAAATTCATGCATGGCTGCTTCTAGGGAGCATATACTTCCAGCCTGGTGTGCTTTTGTGTGCAGCAGATATTCAAAAATATATTGTTCTGAATTCCATGACTATTCTTTTAATATTTCACTTTTGTTGTTCCAGACTGACGAAGACTGCGAAGAAACGAACATTGAGCTCCAAGGAGGGGAGCCCAGTTCTCTCTCAGAGCCCCAGAAATTCGAACTTGTACCTATGGAGCTCTGCACGGATCAAGCTATCAGCAGCGAGGTTGCGCTCTCAAAAGTTATTGACTCAGAAGAATCGTCCATTAGCGTACCTGTCTCGATTGAGCTGCGGTGAGCCTAGCTCCAAGGCTCACACCTCAGCCTTTGAACATAAGCCCCCTGTGGCTGCACCAGCTGCAGGCAGCTGACGGTACCTGTGCAGTGCGCATGTCTTTACTAGACACTCTGCCTGTGCCACTGTGATAAATGCTATAACAAGTCTTAAGATACCAAAAAGTGCATCAAAAGCTTCTGAAATTGAAAATCTTCACTCAATTTCCAAGCCGTCTAATATTGAAGCTACTTCAAAAATAACTTTTTGTGATAAAAAAATTGGTCTGATTGTCAGTGCAAGTAACGGCAAGGTCTATAGCCAAACAGTCAAAGACCCGCAACTGTCACAGTCTTCCTTGTCTACAACTCTCACCAGTCAATGTTTTTCTAACAGAGTTCAACCTAATGGAACAAGTAGTCGAGTACCTCAGGGTCGCACTAAATACAGGGGCTGTCCAGTGCCGCCTGTATTAGCACAGATATCTTCTATCAGCAAGAGCAAAGATTTGAGTAAATTTAATCAAAGCAAAACAAGGAAAGATGGGGATGTTAGCGAAATTTTCCCCTCTTATGGCAATAGCTCCCGATGGTGGGAAGTACTTTTACCTCTCAAGAAAGATTTTGGAAATGAACTAAAGCTGGCTGAAAAGCAGAGTTCTGTTTCTGGAAACCAAATAAAATGCCTTGAGTTGAATGTAGAGAAACTAAAAAACATCACAAAGGAATATAAGGAAAAATCCAAGGAAGTAAATTCTAAAAGTATTAAAACTAGGGAAAATATGCTTCTTAGGAATAATGTTTATCAGCAATAGTAAGAAAAGCATTTTCATGACCTTATAAAATGAGCAAATATGTGGTGCAGATGTAGCCAAAGTTTCTCAGGGCTGATATTATTTGTGCTTTCCACAACAATAAATCAGGAATGTAATCTGAATAACTGGGCTGAGCTATACCCATTGTGTGTGGTTTCTTTGGACTTAAATGTTCTTCCTTGAACTCTTTTAACAGGAACTATATGATTAACCTTAAGTGTTTCATTTACAAAGTGAATCTTTCTTTTTGTTATGTTGGAATGCAGCTTTCCTGCTTTCAGAGTGTGCTTCCTAACTTGAAATTAATTCTTATTTGGGAGTTCCCTCATTAAATTTTTATCATGTTTGCTCAGAAGCCTTAAAATACACATGACAATGTGATTGTTCTCTTGTAATTTTGTTGCCAAATTAAATAGGAAACTAGTTATGAAGGTTTTCTCTCCATGTTCAAAGTGATTCACTGATAATGCAACAGGCAATATTACAATGGAAATTTTTGTTTCTATACTGTGGGACCAAAAAATCATTCATAAATATGAATCAAATCCTATACTCTTGCTTATTTCGGGCATGACTTGCTTCTGACAGGGGAAGCATTTACCTTAAATATTTAGGGGAAAAACAAGAAAAAACAATGAAGCTAGTTTATGTAAATTACATGGATTATGTTCAATGAAGATTATTATATATTGCATAGTCTTTGGGGTTTTGTCATCTTTGCTCCTCTGTCTTTAGCAAGCCATTCAATTTCACCTTATATACAGTAATATCACATTTTAGCAAATAGACGTGTTGCCTCCCGATGCTTTCTGTAGATTTGTGTCTCTTTAGTGTGAAAAATGCCGTTGTGATTTTATTGGAACTTTCTATCAGATACTTAATCCACTTAATCTGAGCTTTTATAGGTATCTTAATGTTCCTTGTAATGGTGTTGCATATTCTGAGTGTTTCATTGATAAGTTCATTTTAACGTTTTTTGTGTGACGCCGTTCGTAATACTAAATATCTCTCTATGTTCTCTTATCATTCAGTAAGCTTCCCCCCTGCATTAAGGGCTATTTTTAGAATATCACTCTCTAAATGTGCATATAGTGATCAACTTCTGTTGTTACTTCATTACTGGTTTTAGGGCTTCTCCCTCCTCATCTACCTGTTATTTTGTTTATGTGAAATTGTCAACTGTCCAGGTTTTTAATTTTGTTGTTTTAAAATACTTTTCCTCTTTATTTAAATAATCAAATGAGCAAAAGTTAAAAATTTGCCTTAGATTTTTATTCCGATCTTTTTAAAACTTCACATCCTTTCTTCATTCTTTTAACTCTTCTGTTTTATTGAGATCAGAATAAACTTTTGGATCATTTATGTGGCCATCCATATCCATCAACATTTCATTTCAAGTAAAGTGGTCTCTTGTTTAATTAAAGGAAACTATGAGCTTCAAGGATGTTGTGCCCAAATTCAAATTTCTCAGTGAAATTTCATAGACTTGTTTTTGCTGTTAGTGAGATTTTTTTGTTATCACTAGTAGTACAGTATCCATTGCTACGATAAATGTTGAAGTCTCCTGTACACTCTTTTTTCACCGTAATAATGTGTTCTATTTCGCTGCAAATTTTAGTTTTTGCTTCCTTCGGGTAATCAGTTCACATGACAGTTGAAAATTAAAACATTTTCTTAATGTGACATCATGGGGCATATCTTGACTGAATTCTGTGAGTGAAGCTGTGATTTTGGAGATTTGATTTCTAAATAGTACTTACATACATCAAGATTGCCATAGTTTTGATAGGTGTTTTTCTTTGTTTTGTGATACTGTAGCTCCTTTTTAGTAGTTAGCAAATTAAATAGTACTATGGGTTTTGCATCCATTATTTTCAAAAGCAATGGTTGCAATGTTTAAATTTCCTATTGTTTCATGATGAAATGTGTAAAGTAAAAACAAGAATTGTAGGTTCCTGCTTTAATGTTGTTCCTGTTTGATATTGGAACACATGCAAGTGATAGCATACTAAATATTTACCCTTTTCATTTTACACCATAATGTGAGATATAAAATTTTATTTAATTGTAGAGCAAAATACAAGCGACTTCTTTCTCTCAATCTCCATTTTGCTTCATGGTTCTAAATAAATGAAGTTTTATGAGACCCACAGTAAATTTGTTAGCAAAAAGTTTGATTTTAAATTTGCTGAAATTTGCAAAATTTTGCAGAGTTGGTTCCTGAACAGATGTCTAAACCTTAATCACCTACTAATTTTTTTGTGCTCTCCTGTGATTTGAGAAACATCTCGGAAGATGTTTGTACCATTTCTTTTCATCAGAATATGATCTATACCAGACACTTAAAAGTGATATTGTGTTTGGTTTTATTGGAGTGCTCAATAAATGGCCTTTACTGAAGACATATTTTGCTCATATTTGTGTTCATTTCTATTTTTGTAGTAATTTTAGTGTCTCTTGTAAGTCTGGGAAATCACCAGGTATTGTGTTGTTTGAGCTTTACATCCTCATGAAGTATCATTCATAACCTTCCGTCGTGCTTTAGCAATTGTGTGGTGGATAGAAATGAAATTACTTAGAGGTATAATTGTAAGCCATAAACTTGACTGTTTCTAATTAGCCTTAAAGAACTGGATCAGAAGCCAATACTCTTCGCTATCTCGTTTTGAAGTTTGTAAAATGTTCTCTCTCATTGTTTGTATGCATTTCTACAATGTGTTCCAAAATAAATCATACTGGAGTCTATACACATTTCTTTTATTTATTTGCCAACCTGCGTTTCTACATATTAATCTAGTTTTCCAAGGTCCGTTTTGGACTTCATTGGAATATTCGTCAGATACGGGAGAGGGGAGAGGGAACTTTGAAGATGAGAGACGCCACAACAGATTTTACGTCAGTATCTAATTTCACGAACTTTGTCGCGCAGTATCACTCCGTCTTCACACTGCAGACTGATGATCATTAAGTGTTGTGATTACAGTCGTCTACTCTTCTAGAGCAGTTGTTGAACCAGAGATTACAGACAAGCACTCGAGGTAACGTTGCGATATGGAGAGATTGGAAGAGGATTGTGGGGGGGGGGGGGGGGGGGGGGGGGGGCGGTGCAGCTCGCTGCGCCCTGGCTAGTCTTGTGACGATGTCAGGTCTCTCGGGGTGAGTCCAGCGGGCATGCAGCTGCAGCAGGTCAGAGGTCCACGAGGGAGGAGCAGTTCAAGTTGAGGCCGGCCTTGGCGATGGCCTGTCTGACCGCGTTCTGCACGGCGTGCTCGATCTTGTCGTGCAGCTTGCCGGTCACGGCGGTGACGATCTTGGAGTAGAGGAAGTTGAGCTCGCCCAGCCCGGTGATGTGCACCTTGATCTTGCCCAGGTCCGTGAGGTCGAGCGACTCGACGCCGACCTGGCAGGCCTCGTCAGTGATGAGCACGCTGGCGCGCAGGCGGACGGCGTTGGACGAGACGGTGGCCGTCAGGTGGCCGCCGGGCCCCAGCTTGCCCAGCTTGGCCTTGTAGTTGTACCTGACAGCAACAACAACAAATCGCATGACATTTTTCATAATCAATTTTGAGGAAAGTTATTTTTAAAACTTGCTCTGTAAAGTGCTGTATGCAGGCCTAAGAAAGTATCCAGAAATTTTCGAAATTTTTTTGAAGTGACACAGTTCTGCCGTTCGAAAAAAAAGCGGGAGAAAACGGCTTTCCCCCCTTTATTCGTAAAATCTACTTATATGACGGCCATTTATTTCAGCCTTTTTCGAAAAAAAACGTGAAATCCCTAGAAAAAAAATGCATGTGATTTTTTGTCGATTTAAAAAAGTTGGAGTATTTCGAACACTTGCGCTCGGTACGAATTCAGCTCGAATCGGACTGCTGCTCACTCACCCGATCTGCAGGTCGGTGAGGCTGAGTGGCACTTCCACGATGACCTTGTCGCCGTTCTCCTGCATGACCACGTCGCCGGTCCTGGCCAGGGAGGTGAGGGACTTGGCCCAGCCGTCGCGAGCCTCGAACCTGCCGCTGATGTGGATGAAGCCGATCTTCTTCCTGAACCTCTCGACGATGTCGGGCAGGTCCACCTGGTCCATGTTCTTGCTCCTGATCTCGGCGCGCGCCCCCTCCAGCACCTGGTCGACGAGGCTGTTCATCACCTCATCAGCCTGCCGACAGAACGTTACGCGTTAGGGTCACATGACACACGGGCTGAGTCGTTCAGCAGCGTCAGGGAGACGGAGGCGAGGGGAGGACGCCGGAGGAGACGGCGCCTGCGGAGTGAAGGATGTCCGCGATACACGGCAGTGCAGCGGGCTGCCTACCCTGCGCCATGCGGGCGCTCAGCCCGGGAGCGTGCACGCGACACAATAGGGAGCTCACAACAACAACGACGGCAACAACAAAAACAAAAGCACACACTCCAAAGGACTGCTGTACGACTCTTTTATTTTTTCGTCGTGCAGATTTCCCTGCAGTTATGATTCGGAACGGAGGAAGGTAACAATCACCTGGACGAGGCTCCCCGCCAGGGCGAGGGCTGCGACGAGTACTGATGCCCAGGCACGCATGTTTAGTCTCGATCACTTGGACAGCCGAAGAAGACTGAGTGAGCAGGCTGCTGAGTCTGACCCTTTTAAAGCTTCCCGTTATCAGTGCAGTGGCTGAGCCAGCTTCCTTGGAATGCCTATAGGTGCGAAATTATACGGCTCAAGCATCAGGTAAATGTTTTCGCGAATCGCGCGCATCGTGATAAGAGGGAGGGGTGGCGTGGCGTGGCGTGGAGTGCCCAGTCCCGAGGAGCAGCTGCCAGGTCTGCAATCGCGGAGTACAGCTGTCGAGAAGGGGAAACCAATAGGGAACGCCAACTTAGAAAAGTTCTTGTACAGGGACGGAAACAAACTCTCCAATAGTCGACACAATCACGAAAATCCAAAAAGGTCAACCAAAAGACCTCGCAAAATCGCGAAAAGGCTCAAAACTCTACAAATCACTTGCGGTGGGAAAAACTCAAAAACCAACTCCAAAATTCACAACAATCGCATCAAGTCACAAAAGAGACCAGCAAAGGTGTAAAAAGGTGAAAGTGCTCCCCCCCCCCCTTCCCCCCTCAAAAAGGTCTTCTAAAGTTTCGCGAAAAATCTGTGTGCACTTCAGGGTAAAGTGAGGGCTCTCGGGAGAAACTATTAGCGAGACAATCACAGCCAGTTGAAGCGTAATCAATTTAATCTTCAGCTGCTCAAACGATAGCGGAATTGATTAACTGGCAGCCGTCGCATCAGCCGGTCCAGATGAGTTAACCGGGAGTGGAGTGGCCGCTTGTCAGCAGCCTGCAGCGAGTGGAGTATTGATCGGCCGGGCTGGGCAGGCCCCGCCAGCATCCAGCTACCCCCTCCCCACCCCCACCCCCTCCCTTATCAACACTTCAACAGCCCGCCCCCGCCCCGCCCGACTCGCCCTAACCTAACCTAGCCCAACGCGCGCCACCATCAGAACGGGTGGCAAGCAAAATACACTGCTAGAAAATATCCAATCGCATAACAATCATGGTCAGAGTCTTGTCTGCTCCGATTGTACTTTTAAAGTACGCCTGTCCCTGATAGGAGTTACGTTCCATCTCACATTCCTGATCGTTCTAATAAAGTACGACTGCACCGGAAAATTGTTGGCCTTGATGAGCTGTAGTTTTCACCGAGTTTTTTGGGGGGGGGGCAGTGTGCAACCCTTAAGCGCGCGCTAATATTTTTGAACCCACAAAAGCCATCCCTGCTACGCTCTAAGTAGAAATAAGAGATGACATGACTGGCTCAGGTTCAAAAATACCAGCTCATCACTTTTGACGTTTTGATAGTTTGCTTTCTGAAAAAGGGGAAGCGAACGTTACCTGTGTCAGCTGTTGGCAGAGACTCGTGAGCGACCACTTCCGACCGGTGACGAGTCCGGCTTGCATGTTGAGCAGGCCCATGACCAACTTCCCGCGGCCAATCAAGGGCAAGACCAACTTGAGAGTGGCCAAGCCGCACGACGTCTGCATGTTGAAGGAGGCCCTGTTCACGGGGTCACGTGACATGATTCATGTCGTGTCAGTGTCAGTCCGGGGCGCAGAGGCTGAGGCGCGGGACGACCGGCTCGTTGTGGAGGGCCCGGTCCAGCTCCTCGGGACTCTTGGCCTGCAGCACGGCGTGCGGGGAGACGCGGCCCTCCGAGTCCAGGATCTCCAGGAACCACTCGGGCAGCTTGTTGTGGATCTGCCGAGCCTTCAGCAGCGAGTCCGCCTCCAGGCGCCTCTCCTTCCACCTGCAGGCGCGCGTCAGACATCACGGGACATTAGGAAGCAACCGCATCAGACCTGCAGCCAGCCCCGCCCCCGCAGCCAGCCTCTGTAGGGCGAGCGGGTTGAATCAGGGGGTGGAAACGATATACGGGGAGGGGTAGAGGGCCGTCTCATTATTTCACAACGAATGGTACAACGAGATTAACACAGCAGAACACTCCGGCGGGATGCCACTCGCTCACACAATATACTCCGTAGACTCTAAGTATAAAAAACTTTCGATATTGTGTGAGCGAGTGGCATCCCGCCGGGGTGTTCTGCTGTGTTAATCTCGTTGTATTGTTCGTTGTGTGCGATGAAAATTATCGGAAGTGAACCGAAATGTAGCCCTAACCTTCCTCTTTCACTTGCTTGCGGCCAAAATACTGATAGTTATCCGAAACATTGTTAAAACCGGACTTAAATAGCGCGCGGCGGCCATACAGCGCCGCGGCGGGCCGTGTCGACCGCATCGCCCACGCCCGGCCGCCTGCGTTTCCACCCCCTGGTTGTATACCTGCTATGCGGTACCCACCCGTGCAGCACTGGGAAGATCCTGGCCCTGGGACGGGGTCGGGTCGGGACGTAGGGCACGGAGCCCTGCGGGGGGCCCTGCGGGGGGCCCTGCGGGGGGCCCTGCGGGGGGCCCTGCGGGGGGTCCTGCGGGGGGCCCTGCGGGGGGACCGGGGGGTCCGCCTCATGCTGCCCCGCGGGCTGCCCCGCCGGCTGCCTCTTGGCCGCCTCCGGTTTGCCCGCCCCCCGTGTCAGCTCCCGCGCCTCGAGGCTGTCCCCCAACCTGGTCATGAAACCGAGCAAAGAGTGATTAAACCATGCGGAGGTGCGGAGGGTACGAAGGCCATTGCACGGAGGATCGTTCACTCCGTAACACTCTGTACACCAACGCAAGCAAGGCATAGGAATTATATTATTATACGAAATTTCTTCAATGTTATAATGCTCCGTGCACGTGTGTGGAGAGTGGGTGACCCTCGCGTTGGACCTTCTCTGACGTTACTTAACAACGGGAAAGAATAGTTTTCTGAAAAAATAAAAAAATTTCCAGTGCCCATACTCAATGTAGAGAGGGTGCAGAGCAGATGTGCAACAGTCTTCGACCAAACTCGCGTGCCCAGCTGATTTCCACGAATTAGGTATCAAACTTACTCAGATGGAACACTGGGGATGTATATCACTGAGGGGTGCGAGCAAATCGCAAATCGCGCTGCGTCTCGGCGAGCGAGTGCAATGCAGGTTAGGTTAGGTCGGCCAGTACTCGCTGCCGCGGCGCCAAGGCCACACTGGCGCACTGGGAGGGAGGGTGAGGTGGGGCGCAGGGGGTGGAGGGGGGAGGCCTCGGGGACCCGGGGGGGAATGGCTGCCCACCCCCTCTCTCCACCCCCCTCCCCTCGTGAGCTACCAGTGTCAGCATCGGAGAGGTCCTCTATACTAGTTGCTCTACGCGCTGCTCGCGCTGCTCTGCTCTGCCCACCTGCGGTTGAGGTGGTTCCCCGTGGTGGCGGCCTGGGGTGCGGTCCAGAGATGAGACACTCTGCACGGCGTGCAGCCTCCCCCGCGCAGCTGCAGCTCGATCCCTCCTGGACCAGCAGCGGACGATCTCACAATGAAGAGGGAGGAGGCGACGAAACGGCTAGCTAGCCTCGGCACGGCACCGGGCGCGTGCCGCCCCCTCCACCCGCCCCCTCATCCCCTGGTCATCCTCTTCACGCTCATCCCCCTCCTCCTCCTTTCCCCACCCTTATGCTGCGTGCTCCTGGGAGGGGCGGGGAAGCGGGCGAGGAGAGCTAGCAGAGCAGAGGAGAGGCAGCGACCTCTCGAGTCACTCGGGCGAACCCTTACAGAACTGTTGGAGGTGTGCGGCGTATTGACGGATCAGAAGTGCCGAGCGAGTGAAAGAGCAATCGTTGGAGCAGCGATTATCAGACCTCGAAGATGAAAACCCAAATCTTACACTGCAAAAAATATCGTACTCTTTGGAAAAAAATTTACAATCCAGTATTGTAGGTAGTACGATTTCTGGTACAATACGTATTGTACTAAGGATGAGGGGGCGGGGTAGGCACTATATTTGCCTACAATGCGATTGGGAAAATAATTTACAATACTTGGTTGTACTTTTTGTTGTGATTTTTTCTAGCAGTGTATCACGCCGTTTACTGACTTTCATCGCCACGCCAAGTTGAAAAATTTATTTCGACGTTCTGCCATTGGTGGGCGAGGAAAGGATCTTTAACTTGCAACAACTGCTATTTGAATAAATTTTCAGCATTGATTCTTTATTGTGGTCCAATTAATTTGGCGAGTGCACTTTCCTCGTGCTGCTATCTGGTTGCTCATTATTTATCGATCATAGAAGCAAATAGATAACGATTCATAACGTACAAATTTTTTATCCGAGTCATACATCAGCTACTTCCCAAGGAGTGAAGAGAGGCCGTTTTTGACTCCTGAAACAGTTTTTTTCGCTGTCCTCACTACACCGCCAATCCTGCCAAGGAAGAAAAAGCAACGTGAGCATCACGACTCGAAATAAATTACGTGCATAGTCAAATCAAAGTATTTTCTGCACATATCGAAAAACATTCAAGGCATAAGGATATCTGAGGTCTCTCACTCATAAATCATTGGGGAAGGCGAAAGCCAGTAAGCCTAAGAAGGCGAGGTACACTGCTGTCGATTTAGAGTCGAAATGATTTGAGCTAGAGCCGTGCGATGAACTTACAGCCTGTTCCAGAAGCCCGGCCTTCTCCTGCCGCTGGGTGAGGGTGCGGGGCGCCTGGTGGGGGTGGCGGTGGTGGCCGCGGGTTTAGTTTCAACAGTTGGCTGCTGCTCCTCGGGCTGCTCACTCCCGACAGATCCAGACGTGTGTTTGGTCTCCGCGGTGGGCGCTGGCCGCGGCAGTTCCATACCCACCATGATGGCGTCCATCTCCAGCTCGTAGTAACGATCTCGCGGGCCGTGGTCCAGCGTCCCCATGTAGCCCCGCTGAACGGCGAGCTCCCGGCCAGCGGCCTGGAATCAAGGGTCGCGTCGTGAGAGGCGATAAGAGCGCGGCGGTCGCCAGCCAGGGTGGCCACCTCAAATCGGCATGCCAGAAACAAGAATGTTGGGCCGAACAAAATGTCGCAAAGGAAGTCCTCTTTTGACTTAGCTGCCGCATTTCAGTGCGAGGAGGCATCTTACAAATCACGTGGGCCGGGGACTTCGCTTGAAGGCGGCGGGAAAGGTTAAGCCCTGGGCAAAAGGAAGGGAGGTGCTGTTTCACGTCGCGAACAGCGTAACGTAATTTATGCACGACACCAATGCTTGGAGAGGAACCTCGAGAGGAACACTCGATCTCGATTTCACTCGCTCCGCGCTCAAACTGATCCGTGCATGATGATGCATCCAGCGATCAAGGCGACATTTTGCTCGGCTGGCAATGCTTGATTCAAGCGTACCGATTTAGGGGTGCTGCTATCAGTGACGTAATATCGGTCGCGTGGCCCATGGTCCACCGTCCCCATGAACCCCCTGCAAATAGTCTTAGTTTGTCGAGCCGCCTGGAATTAAGATTAGCATCATGAGTCGTGACCGGCACCGTCACTCAGGGTCCAGTCCAGACCCCTGTGGTGATCAGTCAGGATGGCCACCTTGCCCACCGCGTTAGGCGAGTCCTTGTTGTTAAGGATGTAATAACGGTCTCGGTATCCGTGGTCCAGCGTCCCCATGTAGCCCCTGAAAATAGCACCTCGCCCAGCCACCTGGAATCAAGAGTGCCACGAAAATATTCTTTTGGCGAGGACAGTTCCTGTGAGGGATTTCAAAACAGGATCCAGGATGTTTGATTACAAATGCCGCGTCTTGTCAGAGCACCGCGTCACTGCGACGCCAGTGTTTTTAGTGGCGTTGGTATTGTTTGAAAGCTGTGCGATGCTTACCAGGGCCGCCAGGATGGCGAGGGCCATGGCGAGGGTGTTGACGTGTCTCATGACGACGGGCGAGTGGCTCCCCTAGGCGCAGGGTCCGTCTATGGCCCCATGGCGAGGCCCATGGCGAGTGGCGCCCGGCGGTGACGAGCAGCGGCTGGGCTGGGCAGTCTCGCTTTGTCTCTCTCGCCCACCGGCTGGTCGCATCGCTCTGTCTCACTCTACCCAATCACGACCTGCCCGTTGTGCATCACTGTCGCCCGCCTCGGCCCGGCCCGGCCTAGCCTGACCACGCGTCACGACATGATAAGTGTGCTGCATGTCTCTCTCAACTGGTAGTTCGTAGGAATTAGTTCGATTTTTGTATAGCTCGTATTATTTCACGCATGAACCATGGGATTGCTGCTGGTGGAATCCAGGGATTCGTCACTCTTGAATAAATTGTATCGTACACGCGGTCGCGGGCGGCATTCGACTACAATTAACCTTGCGATGATCCATTAATCACTGGGAATAATCCCGTAATCATCCCGTGATTTCCACTGATTATCGAAAAATTGTGAAGAAGTAAACCTTTAGTTTCGATAGATGGTATCTGTTCAATTTAACAATTACAATCAAAGAAGTCTGAAACCCTCCAGCCCTCTGTTTTGTAGGTTGAGTGAACGGCAGCACGAGTCCAACATAACAACTGAGGTGCATCTGTGACGATGCTCACGACTTGAACGGTCGCACTGGCAGCTTTACTTCCCAGTGAAAAATATCGCTAGTTTCCATGTCAACAAGATGTAGAAACAATTAAAAAGCCGCCAAATCGATATCGATTAGAAGTCGTTCAGATCTCACGTTTCTCATGTGTTGATCTTAGATTCGTTGAAATCACATGGGAGACCTCACTCGAATCTGGAAGTAGTGAATATAAACTTGAGAAGGCGAATTCAGAGGGCAGCGAGACTTTCTTGGAGACTATTTTTATTGAAAACTTTCATGCCTAAATAATTTAAAGAATAAATAATAAATAGTAGAAGCTGAGATTAAAGATGTTTGGATCTCAGGCTGTGTTGGAGGATGCTGGCTCCTCGGCCTCGTTCTGCTCGGGGGCGGTGCTGGGGGCGGCGGAGGCGGGCTGCTCGGCCGGCTGCTCGGCGGGGATCTCGTCGTACTCGTCCGGGGCGGGCGTCACGACGACGGGCACCCCCACCGCCAGCCCCGCGCCGTCCTCTGGCTTCACCACCTTGACGCCGTCAGCGCCGATGCGGATGCAGTCGAACGTCATCTGCAACGGACGCGGCCCGGTACCTCTAATGATTTCACCTCTAATCAACTTCAGATGTGAATGACACTCGTGCGTTATTTCCCTCTACATTGTTAGAGGTTAGAAAGGGAAGGGACCCGCGCGAAAAACGCGTTATGTGCAGTGTGCATCGTATGAGAAATCATCCCGACCCAGTGTGTATACTCCTCGCATTCGCTATGAACGATCTGACGTCACATTGCCTATCGGGAGGCAGTCTACTATCGAGTACTAACGCAGAAGGGAAGGG
>CABIKL010001266.1:0-16135 GCA_902196195.1 Aptinothrips rufus | reverse complement strand
TTGTAACTTCCTCTTTTGCTTTTTGCACAGGTGAGTCGTGATGATGGCTCTGTTGTTCTTACTGGATCTCAAGAAGCTCAACAGAAAGCGAAAGAAATGATAGAAGAATTAATCAACTCTAGTTCCTCCGACAATCGCCGAAGGGGAAACGGAAATAGTGGATATGGAGGATACGGAAGCTCCAACAATCAAGGAGCTGACATGTCATCTGTTGATGCTCTAGCAGATAGGAGTCCAGTAGTCATAGATTGGGATGAAGTCAATAGACATCATGTGAGTACATTTATCTATTTTAAAATTTTCTCCCAAGTGAGTTTCCCAAGCTGATGTTAATTTTTCATTCTGAATCTTATTGCAGGATGAGGCTAGAGCCAGACACTTAGCTAAACTGCCACCTATTAAGAAAGATTTCTATGAAGAGGATCCCAATGTGACCTCAATGCCTGATGATGAGGTGGAGGCTTATAGGTAAGTAAACGTGCTTATAAGCACAGGATGAAACATTGATGCTCTAAATTAAAAATCAATATCTTAATATTTTCAATATTATGCTTTATTTAAGCTAAAAGAGCAAAAGTTCTAACTTGCAAATAATTTTTATATACAAGATAAATGTATTTATCTGCATTAATGGATTCATTAAATTTACCAATTTTAACAATTTTCAGATTTGAGAGCAACAACATTCAGGTCTCATACGTTTTTGAAGATTCTGGGAGCAGGAGACCTATTCCTAATCCAGTCCACACATTTGAGCAGGCATTCCACAATTTCCCTGACATTCTTGCTGAAATCTACAAGCAAGGCTTTGAGAAGCCATCACCAATACAGTGTCAAGCATGGCCTATTCTCCTCAGAGGGCAGGATTTAATAGGCATATCCCAAACTGGATCAGGTATAAACAATTGGAACAAAGAGTGGTTAACCTCAGTAGCACTTGAAGTCATCTTGATGAGTCCAGCAGATTAAAATCTAATGCGCCTGCTACTTATTTTCTAGGAAAGACACTGGCATTCTTGTTGCCAGCATTAATTCACATTGACAACCAACCAATTCCCCGCAATGAGCGTGGTGGAGCCAACACACTTATATTAGCTCCTACTAGGGAATTGGCTTTGCAAATTGAAAAGGAAGTTAACAAATATAGTTACAGGGGAATCAAATGGTGAGCAAACCCTCCCATTTCCAGTGAAACTTTTTGTTTCTTTGTTAAAATTACTCTGATTCTGACATGTTCTTTTTGCTCGGCTACAGTGTGTGTGTATATGGAGGAGGTGATAGACGATCACAAGTGTCTAAAGTCGGCAAAGGTGTTGAAATCATCATCGCTACTCCTGGAAGATTAAATGATCTGTGTGCAGCTAGTATGTGTTTCTAAACAATGATCCTATTTTAATTCATCTTGTTTTTCCCATGCTTGGTTCACTATCTGTTTCTCCTAAATGTCTTGTGAACAGTTTGCCTCTCCCACATTTTAAATTTTTTGTCTGTAACAGATGTGATTGATGTGTCATCTGTGACCTACCTGGTACTGGATGAGGCAGACAGGATGCTTGATATGGGCTTTGAGCCCCAAATTAGGAAGACTTTGATTGATATCCGTCCTGATAGGCAGACTGTTATGACGAGTGCTACTTGGCCAGAAGGTGTTCGTCGCCTTGCTCAGTCTTATATGAAGGATCCTATCCAAGTTTTTATTGGAACCCTTGACTTAGCTGCATGCCACTCAGTTACACAAGTGATAGAGTTGATTGAGGAGGAAGAGAAGCATGACAAGGTGAGTTGAAAATTATTAGTGAAGGCTAATTCAGGCTGTTTCTCTTCCTTATCAAACTCATATGATTTTCATGTTTTTCATAGCTGATCGAATTTTTCCATAACATGGCACCGGACGACAAAGTGATAGTCTTTGTCGGGAAAAAGACTAGAGCAGATGACCTTTCTTCAGAGATGTCTCTCCAAAATGTGGATGTGCAGTCCATTCATGGCGACAGAGAGCAAGCTGACAGGGAACAAGCTCTTGAAGACATTAAATCAGGAGAGGTTCGAATACTCATTGCAACTGATGTTGCTTCAAGAGGGATTGATATTGAAGATATCACGTGAGTATATATATCACCTTTAGATGCTTCGTATTAACTCAGTTTATTCCAGTAGCTAATGATTTCTCAATCTTGCAGTCACATTATTAACTACGACTTCCCACGGAACATAGAAGAATATGTTCACAGAGTTGGACGTACTGGACGTGCTGGAAAAACTGGCACTGCCATCTCATATTTCACCAGAAGCGATTGGGGCAGTGCCAAGGAACTGATTCCCATTTTAGAGGAAGCAAGTCAAGTAAGTCTCACAAAGCTTAGGTCATTGTTGGCTTTGCTTGTTTTGTTATCTTTTCTCTGTATGTTAACACTGAACTATTAATTAGGTTTATTGAATAATCTTTCATTTTAGTTGCAAATATATCATTAAGTTATGAAAGACATTTATTAATTCACAGTACATTTTGCTATTGTGAAGAAATTTTGTAGGATTTATATTGGGATTTTTGTGATCAGCATGTTGACCTTGTACTGTGTGAAACTCATTTGTTCCCTACTCTCTTGATTTTGCAGGAAGTGCCGGAGGAGCTTATAAACATGGCTGAACGATTCGATGCAATGAAGGAGCGGCGTGCTAGGGAAGGGGGTGATAGGAGAGGTGGAGGTGGTGGCCGTTTTGGTGGACGAAGAGAGGGTGGCGGTGGGGGCTGGGGAGGGGGAGGGGGTGGGGGTGGTGGCTGGGGAGGGGGAGGCGGAGGTGGGGGTGGTAGGAAGAAATGGTAGAGAAAGTCTAGAATTATGACCAATGTTCCACTAGCCGCATGAATATTAACTTTTTTTTGTTGAACAAACATGATTACAAGGCTGTAATGATTGATCTCCTTGTTACTTTGATCTGGTACTGATGACAGTATTTCTTGGAATACATTTTCTATTCAAGAATTGTCCGTCCTTTTATGTTAATGTTCAGTTGGCATGTGCTAGTTTGCAAGATAGAATACATTACGTCCTCTAGCATTTTTCATCTTAATTTAGTTTCTCCTTTTATTCTTATCTTTCCTCCTTGAGGATGTGAAACCTATGTAATGCTTACTATGGTACACAACTTCCTACCACTTTCATTATTATATATAAGAAAGAGATCTATGTTTTGATATCAGCAGTGTTTTAGTTTTCAATTTGTTTTGAGTTACTATGTAAAATATTTGAACTTCCCTAAAGTGATGTTATATGACTTGCGGTATGAAGGCTTTCTTTTATGTCTAGTTACATTGTTGTTGTCACTCCTAGAAATAAGCTGTTAAGCAATTTTCTCGACTTTCAAAATGTAAATGACATTGTATTTTCTTAAAATATAGTTTTGTAATAATTCAAAATTGGTCTGTCTTTAAATGTCCTTTTCAACGAGTCGCCTCCTATTATGTGATTTTCAGGAATATTAAAATGACAACTCGCCACATGTGGAGATACTTTTTATTTGAAAAAAATGTTAACAGATTTGGAGTACTACGAGAAAAATTAGCTAATGAGAACTATTATTTCTTTTTCTTAACCAATTTAATATACTTTGATGCCTGGTAGTTGTCTTTCTCTTCCTGAACGACTTCCAACTTTCGCTTTGGTTGTCTCCTTGCTATCCTAATCTTCAGCTCTGCTGGTGAAAGCGTTGAAGTGTCCAGCGGCAGCTGAAAGAATAACACATCCAATTAATACAAACTGATATTTTGGTGACAGTTTGTAATTCATTGTATATGCACGGACCTGTATGATTGATCTCGGTTCATGATATCGGATATAAAATGAAGAGCCATCAGGTTGAATGACCAGAGCTGGATACATCCTCAAAAAAGATTCTCGTCGCACTTTACAAATTAAGGCAGTGTTATTACTCAATCCTCTTGCTTGCAATTTACCCAGTAGACCAGATGATACACAAGCCAGTATCTGCTTTACGGAATTCCATTGTGGAGAGGAAATTGACCTAAATATGAAAGATATGTCAAAACAATATTACAGAAACTAATGTACATAATTCTTCACTAGCTTCGGCTTGACTCACCTGCCCAACAGGTTAGAACCAACCATCTTTAACAATATTAACTTCTGACAGGAATTTAAGAACTATTTTAATCGCCAAAGAAGATCATATACGCATCCTGAGTGATGTTCTATACCAACATTGTGTTGATACGAAGTATTAAGTAATACCAAACTGAAAGCGACCGAAGGTTGCCAAAGGTTTGCATTTGCATTTACAACTTTTGATCCTGCTCGAACTCGAAGGTCGAAATTGATCGAGATATCGATTCCCAGAGTGTCGATTGTGGTCTTGGTTCTGACCACTAGGAGCGCTGTTGTTATGGCAACAAGATCAAACTGCATCTTTTGAGCGGGCCTTTAGTTGTCTTTGCTACTAATTTGCTTTAATTGTCATTCAAGATGAAGATAGAAGAAGTGAAAAGCACGGCTAAAACCCAGCGCATTTCAGCGCATACTCACATTAAAGGACTTGGACTCGACGAGAATGGTATGGCTATCGATGTGGCTGCCGGCTTGGTCGGACAAAAGGACGCACGTGAGGTGAGCAAAATGTCCAATTCCGCCTATTTTCTTTGGAAACTGTGTTGAAACTGCTTATATTTTGTTACTTTGTCTGATTCAATGGTCTTGGAGCTCTCAGTTGAGCTGTCGTTTACACTGTCCCCAGTTAACTGCTCGACCTAACCTTTCTTTTTGTGACAAGCATTAGCCTTGACTTTCTATATTTTGTTCAAAATAATAGCTCTTTATTTTCTTTAAAACGTACTTACACATCTCGCTTTTCTTTGCTTTAGTCCCATGAAGTTCTTGATATCCATCATGATGCCATCTTTCTTGTCAAGAAGTCGTAAATAACTTACTTATTACTTTCTTAAATTTCAGGCGGCTGGCATAGTTGTTGATATGATAAGGACTAAGAAGATGGCAGGCCGTGCAGTCTTGTTAGCAGGGCCACCTGGAACAGGTAAAACTGCCATCGCTCTTGCCATCGCTCAAGATCTTGGCTCAAAGGTATTAACAATTAGATAAAAGATGATTTGAATTCGGTATTCCATCAACTATCATCTAGTAAACAGCATTTTTCAGTGTGTCTCGTGTTTCTTTCTTTCACTTATCTTTAGGTTCCATTCTGCCCTATGGTTGGGTCTGAAGTGTATAGCTCCGAGATCAAGAAAACAGAAGTATTGATGGAAAACTTCCGACGAGCTATTGGTCTTCGTATTAAAGAGACAAAAGAAGTATATGAGGGGGAAGTTACTGAATTGACACCAGTTGAAACTGAAAATCCATTGGGAGGTATGTAATAGTGTGTGTGTTCTTTACTGTTTTTGTCAGCTTTTGTCCACAGAATACAAATAAATTTCTTCAATTCTTTTTCTTTTCTGCAGGATATGGTAAGACTGTTTCCCATGTCATAATTGGACTTAAAACAGCAAAGGGAACGAAGCAGCTCAAACTGGATCCGTCAGTCTACGAATCTCTCCAGAAAGAGAAGGTTGAGGGAGGGGATGTCATCTATATTGAGGCAAACAGTGGAGCTGTCAAGAGACAGGGAAGAAGCGATACATATGCCACAGAATTTGATCTTGAGGTACTAAAACAATTCTCTCATGCACTACTCCTTCTTGAAGAATTAATAATAATGTTGTCCTTTGCTCTAAATTTTAAATTAATTCCAGGCAGAAGAATATGTGCCTCTGCCCAAAGGCGATGTACACAAAAAGAAAGAAGTTATTCAAGATGTGACTTTACATGATTTGGATATTGCAAATGCAAGACCTCAAGGTGGCCAAGATATTTTATCCATGATGGGTCAACTCATGAAACCAAAAAAGACAGAAATTACAGGTATTGTTCCTTTTCCTCTCTTCTGTTTCTCTCTTATAGAAATTCTACTTAAAGTAAATAACTTATTTGTTTGGTCCTCTTTACAGATAAGCTTCGAAAAGAAATAAACAAAGTTGTCAATAAATATATTGATCAGGGCATTGCTGAACTTGTGCCTGGTGTACTCTTCATAGATGAAGTTCATATGTTAGATATTGAATGTTTCACTTACTTGCATAGAGCATTAGAAAGTGCTATTGCACCAATTGTTATCTTTGCAACAAACAGAGGACGCTGTATCATAAGGTGAATAATTCGCAGTTTCGTTTTACCATCACCATTTATTTTGTAATAATTTAACTTGGGCTGGATTGAAGTGACATATGTAACTTTCAAACATCACCCTAACTTCATCTTGCTTTCTTCTCTCCATTTTTTACAGAGGTACAGAAGACATTCTGTCTCCTCATGGTGTTCCCCTTGATCTATTGGATCGGCTCTTAATCATTCGAACTTTACCATATTCCCGTAATGAACTGGAGCTCATTTTGAAACTTAGGGCTCAGACTGAAGGTCTTCTTGTTGATGAGGATGCTTTATCCCACCTTAGTGAAATTGGAAGCAATTCAACACTCCGGTAAAGAAACAAATTCCAATTTCTTTGACATAGTTAATTTTTGATCAGTTTGTGCTTTTATTTGCTTTTTTAAAAAGAAAATTTTAAACTTATATTTATCTTATCATTGCAGTTATGCTGTGCAACTGATGACACCTGCATCCTTGACAGCAAGGGTAAACGGCAGATCCAATATTTCCAAAGAAGATGTGCAGGAAGTTGGAAGCCTGTTCCTTGATGCCAAGTCTTCAGCCAAAATTCTCTCGCAGAACAAGGATAAATTCATGAGATGAATACAATTCATCTGACTTAACTTAAAAATGTTTCAACTTTGTACTAAGGTTGTTCAGATGTTCATTCCGGAATATTTTAATAGAACTTTGTGCCAGTTTTCCCTTGTATTAGTGTGATAATCCTCAGCTTATGGTACAATAAATTTTGATTTTCACTTAGTCTTAATTTTCTTCATCCTTCCAAACGCTCTTTCGTCACCCCACTTTGCACTGCTTTCCAATGGTCAACTTGATCATGGTTCTACAAATACAATGGTTAGAGGTTAGAGGTGATTTGAGAAAAAACTTACAAAGAGGATAAAATTTCTAGTACTCTTTTTCCGGGGTGTAGGTGCGGTGGGGTGCTCAAAAAGAAAATTAATTTTTCTTTTCCCGTTTTGGGCAGAGTTCACCCGACTCCCACCGCGCTCCACTCCTGGACCAATGTGACCAGAGCCGACCAGTTTTTCATCATAGAAAAAGGATAGGAACAAACCCTTCCAGCTGCACATTCATTTTAGGCGGGAAGACGTAGCGTTGTTGCACAGCACAGAAATGTTTTGTCTGTATTAAGGATCTGTCGGAGCTCTTTAAATATTTATTCAAGGTTTGTTAGTATCAATTGATACATCTGTAATGCCTCAAGTATGGTTGCGTTCCTGGATTTCGCAGCTTCAAGTGAAACAAAGAAATAACCGTTGTGGAGTGTGGAATAACCGTCATTGGTCGTGGCGAATTAATTGCCACGGACTAAAAGGATTATATCACATTTTCCTCTCCGTTTCCAAAAATTCACAGTTCCTGTTTTTTGATTTTCAGTGTTCCAGCACCCCATCCAGTTATTACGATTTAGCCATCCCAATCGTTTGCTCATAACAGTTTGTGTGTAGCTTTGATTTCTTGAACTCCTCAGATTGATTTGGTTGTTAAATTTATTGCATGTGTTAGTATTTTTTTTATCTGCCCTGACACAAACTTGTCTATTGTTTATCTCGTGATTTCAATATTTTGTGTGAAATCATAAATTTCCAATCTCATGCATGTACCCCTGTGTTCATCGAATAACAGGCCTGTGAACGTTCTGTTTCAGGGTTAACAATGACAGATCACTCACAAGTTGTTGTGGGTGTTGCAGACGTCTCGATGGAGATGGAAACACCTAAGATGTCGCTGTATCCCGAACAAACAACTCCCCGGCGCTCTGAAAGGAAGAGAGCTCTCTTCCCTTCTGCAAGTCCTCAGACTAGTGATCTTGGCCATATGTCCCCTCTTGGATCTTCTCCAGATCGCTTTGGTGGCCCTGCTTCACCAGATTCTACAACCTACAGTCCAGTGAAGAAAGCATCTGGACCAATGTCCCCGTTTGGCCGCAGAGTAGCGTCAACTAGAATCTTGTACAAAGCTTCTCCACGTAAGCAGTTCTCTGAATTGTTTGGGCATAGTCTTCATGAAAAGCAGAATATGCTTCAGAAAAATGGCCAGTTGACACCTGGAACTGCTACACAGAATGCACATAGCAGGTCTTTGGAGAAACAGAACGAAATTGTGCCAGTGGATCAGTTGGAGCAAACGGTTTTATCAGTCATGGAGGAAAGTGATGGTGCAGAATCACCACGCTCTGAGCACACTCCAGGCACAACTCCTCACAGAATGGAGCTGTTCAAAACTGCATCAGAAGTCAAATCTGCTCAGCCATTGACACCTTCCAAGCGCCGCAGTATGCCAGCTTCTGGTTCAGGATCTGTCACTTCAACATCACCTCACAGCCCTGAACAACCACGAAGATTTTCTCAAGCATCAAGGAGTGCTGAACTGCCTCGTGCTCGCACATCCTTGTTCTCTGGGAATAACCGTACATCAGGTGTTAAGAGAGTACGAGATGATGGTATTTATTTAACTGGACGTGGAAATAAGAAGAGGAAGATGTATGGTGAAATAAATGCTGGAGTTAAAACGGGAATTCGTCGTCCTCCTAAAGTGAAGCCAAAGACAAAGACACCTTCTAACAAGAAGCAGGGCAAAGTGAAGTCAATCTGGGATGTTGCTCCTAAATCTACTGCGAAGAAGAGGAGTACATCACCCATCAAACTCCCAAAGATGAGTCTTCTTGCCAAATCAGTCAAGTGCTCTGATGAAGAAGTAGCCTCTTCCTCAGCCTCTGCTTCCTTGCAAGTTCGTGCGAGGAGGTCCCTCAAAAATGAGGGAAAAAGTGAAATTGAAACTGAGGAAGAAGACATGGAAGCAAGCCCAGAGCCAGATCCTACTAAACGCTACTTCAAGACACGGAAACCTCGCATTGCTACTCTGACTATTAACAATGTCAGGTAATACTGAAGTTAACAAATTATTTTTCTCTCATGCCATGCACTTTTTTTGATTTATTTGTTGGTTGGATTACATATATCTGAAGTAAATGAAATACTTTTTCAATTTTTTCACAGGATTAAAGTTCACAAAGGGAAATTCACAGTGGAGAAGTCTCCACCCCCTCCTCCACCTAAACGTAGACGAAAGCTGTACAGCCGTGATAAGCAGATGGAGTCAATTAAAGATTTTGAAGACAATGATGAGGTTGTTTATCAAGTTTTGAATGAGTGTTTTTTTTTTTGTTTTAAATCCTGCTTCCAATATATTTTTTCTGTTTTAGGATGTTGCAGAGAGTACTAGAGGTGATGTTCAAAATATATTACAGAAGTTGGAAGAAGATAAGAGCGAACCTCCTGTGGGTACCTCATCTATTATTCCTCCTGTTGATTTGCCAAGTGTTAGTCCCAAACCTGAAGAATCAGTTACAGCTTTTAGTCCAGCACCTCTAGTGTGCTCTGAGGTAAGAGCTCCAACTTGTCTTTGTTTAGCCATTTTAAATTCAGTCTTTTTTTATACATTAATTATGACTTAATATCCATTCCATCCCCAGACTTCTGAAGCCCCACCTAGCAGCCCACCGAGGCACACAGCCTCCCCATCAGGCTCTACTGGCTTTTTAAGTCCTCTGAGTCAGTTGGCTTCTTCTACGTCTACCCTCAGCATTGATGTTGGTGGAGACACCTTGCTTTTGAACAGAGCACAAGTACAAGCTTTGTCTGAGATTCCTGATGTAATCATGGAAGAAGATGATATTTCACTGTGTGAACCGCTGCCTAATGAAGCTGACACCAGTTTACCTGTGGACCTGCCAGTTCAGGCCAGTGAAACCAAGGAAAATGAGGCCATTGATAAAACTCTAGAACCAACACCTACTAAATATTTCCCCATCTTTACTGGCCACTTTAAAGTTGAAAAGTAGGCTCCTTCTCATTGATTTTTTTCATTCTTGCCCTTATTTTACAATTATATTTTGATGTGATTTTTTCGCAACAGGGGAAGTGAGCCTGTGGTTACAGCGCGTAAGCGTAAAAGGTCTCTCCTACGTCCTATTGGGAATGATCAATACCAGCTAGATGCTGGGCAGAAGCGTTTCGGAGCAACGGAATGTGGCAGTTGTGGTGCTATCTATCAAATGGGAGAGCCTGAGGATGAGATTGCTCATCAGGAATTCCACGATGCTGTTAAAGACTTGAAATTTATGGTAAACTCTTATTCTCTTCTTCAGCAAGATTTTTTGCAAACTGTATTCAGTTGTACATAAAGGAATGTCACTTACAGATGATGAAGTAAGGCAGTCTCTGTAATGCGCCGTGACATCAATTTCTTGTCAATGTTAACATTTTCTGTTTTCAGGGCTGGAAAAATGAGCGGGTTGTTGGTGAATATGGAGTTGGAGACAGAGTGATAGTCATAAGGCCTGGAGATCCAAAGCCATGGTGGTCTAAGGCATTAGATATTATGAACATTGTTGATAAAGACCTTGGATTTGCTGAAGGAGTTCAATGTGACCCAGATCGTTCTATGGTGGGTTCTCTTTGCTGATTTAGTTTTTTTATCACTTGCAATGGGTTAATGATATACTTTTATTATTGTAATTGGTTATCTTGTAGGTGTACCTGTTTATCTCTGACAAAAGTGTTGTGGGTTGTCTCCTTGCAATCCCAGTGAAAACAGCTCACAGAATGATTGTGATGGATGCCAATATTAGTGGAATAGACTGTTGCTCAGCAGAAGAGTATCCCGTGAGATGTGGTGTCAGTCGTGTTTGGGTCCATGGATCCAAACGACGACGCAATATAGCCACTCAACTCATGGATTGCATGAGGTAGGTCTTGACAGCATCTGCACTACATTGCAGTTTCGCTCAACAGCTCAGCAAATCTTATTTCGTCTTCTCTTTGATTACAGGAAGAATTTTATTTTTGGACATGTGCTGTCAATGGATGACTTTGCCTTCTCTTCACCCTCTGCAATGGGCAAGATCTTTGCTGAACACTATACAGGAAAGAAAGATTATCTTGTGTACACTCAATCTCAAACCTAGGATACATTCGTAATTGTCTTATATGTTTTGAGCTGATTCTGCCTCTTAGTTGAAATGATACTTAAAGCCACTCAATGAGATTTTCCTGCTCTATTTGAAGTTCTCTCCAATACTGCATGTGTGAGGAACTCGAATAGTTGACTCTTTGTGTTCAAGTATTTATACATGCTGCATGTATGTTTTGATCCTTTTATATCTTAGACATGTTATAACGATTTTATTGGCGCACTGTAAGAGACATCCATGGAGTGGAATTATGGTTTTGCTTCAAGGATAAAATATTAATGCTGCTGTGCATCAGTGTTTGTAACATGTTTTGTTTTAAAAATTTACACAAGATATGTCTTTGTATCTGACAGTAATTTTAAGTGAACTGTGTGCATGCATGCATGCATACATATTTTGTGATTAAAGCATCAATAAATAATTTAAAATGGAAAAATTGCATTTTTCTTCTATGTTGTTGAATAGGGAGTTCTCCTACAGTCATACTTTTCTTCGCTCATAAATGGCCACACACATAATCTGTATTCAGTTATAATATTGCGTCACTTATAATTGGCTTCAGATACAAATTTTATTTTATTTTGCTTCAGCTATAACTGGCTTCACCTATAATTTACCTTGAGATATAATAAAAAATTATTTTTAAATATACATGCCTGACAAGCATTAAAATTTGTATATAAAGATATAAATTTTAATTAGTTTTCCTTCAGTTATAATAGTCTTCTCTTATAATTTGCCCTCAGTTTTAATGACAATACATGTTTTTATGTCTACGGATGATAAATTTTTGTGTTGTCGGCGTGGAGGGTGAAGGGATGAAATTGCGGTAGAGTACTTGAGAGAGAGAGAGAGATGCTCTAATGTTTTATGGCCTCTGGGCCTTCCCCATGGTGGCCTACACCTTTACTTGTAGGCGCGACCGTGCACAGACTACAGTTGGCTTGACTTGAACGGTACTTTGACAACGGTTGCAATGAACCGAACTGCTGTGCATTACTGAGACAATTGACGCTGCTCGCACATTGCAGTCCGCACGTTTTAGGTAACACCGTTTCTTGCCCTTCCCAGAGTGGCCTACTGCTGCCCACTGCTGCCCACTGCTGCCTTGCCTACGACTTTACCACGGCCATGAGAGCGGGGAGATTGAGATTCAAAACCTCGCGCTACGTTGTAGTGTGTAATGTGGCCGAAAGGTAGCGCTGGCGCTGTGAGCGTGGTAGCTGGCCTCAATCGAGCTATGCTTCGTGCGCTAAAGGAAGAGGAGGAACACTCCATCCTCCGTCCGTTTTCATTCACTCTGCTGCAGTGAGAACATGGCGACCGTACCGCGAAGGTCTCTGTTGACGTCCGTGTATCGAATTGTCATTCAAGTTGCTGAGTCGTAAGCTGAGTGAAATTTCCTCACCTCTGCTCGGGTTGAATAGTGCGAGTGAATCGTATGAGAGTGCAGTTTGTGAAATTAATGTGCGTCAATTTCTCAGTGCTCCTTTCCCTGAATTTGACAGAAGAGGCTGCGCCTACTTTCAAAACACTAGGATCCGAAATATTTTTATCAATCATAACAAACTGAAACCAACAGTTTAGAGTATAATTGTAACAAGATATAATTTTAGATCCATGGAACAGCCCCAAATGAGGCCATGGATTCGCAAAGGGCTTCCTTTAAGTTCAATACATTTGTCAATAGTTAGTAGTTTTTAGGACTCTCATCTTCGAAAATGATGGCCCATTGTCAATACCAACAAGAGTTCTTCAAGTCAGTGAATTTTTCGAAATTGTGATGTAGTGTTGGAGTGATTTTCAAGATGATCCAAGCGTCTAATGGCCATCGAGTAGAGGGTGGCTTTAGCAAGAAGTTAAGTGATAGTGGCGGAACTCCCATCATGAATTTATCATCAGAAAGGATTGTGGTGCCTCCACCCTCAAGTGCCTCATTGGATACTATGGTTGGAACTGGAGTGCCAGCCTGGAAACTATCACGTGTTACTGGCTCCTCCTGTCAAGCTCTGCGGCATGCGGTCGCAGCGCTGAACCGTCTTGATGACTTTACTCGAGAGAAAATTGGATCAGGATTCTTTTCAGAAGTTTTTAAGGTAAGTTTTTATACTTCATACAATGTTTGTACACCGCCGTGTAATGGTGTTACGGAAAATTTAATAACGTCTGTGAAAGAAAAAGACAGCATAAAAAGCAAAAGTCAATACAGAAATTTCCATTTTGTTTTGCCGGAAGGTTGGTTCTTTTCTCTTTCTAGTATGCAAACTTTTCCTGTTAAAATGAGTTGGCATTACAACACTTGTGATACCTGCAATCTTCCATGCTTCTACTTGGAATTAGAAGGTATGGGCCGTATCACTGATTAGTTACTGTCAATATGTATGTGGACCGACTCTGGTCATGAAATGCTAAGAAAAATGTGAATGCAGAGATAGGAGTTACTTTCTTAATGGTGATCCATTTATTTGTAGTTGTTTCTTGCCTGGCTTCTGTTTACTTGCCCAGTGCATTGTGCACCATGTGTGGGGCTGGTCTTACCTCTCACTTCATGTAAGTGTGACTGGTGGGGTCATGACGTAATGCGGACCGGTGGGCCGGTGGGTGGGTGGGTGGGTAGCGGTGGGGGGGCTTTTGCCTTGGCTCTGGTTTTGTTTACACTCGCACCGACCGTAGGGCGTGGCGTGGGGTTGTGGCGTGGCTTCCCGAGGTGTGCCTTGCTCGTGCGATGAACGCGGTGCACTCACACTGCTACCAACTGCAGTCCCATCCCGGGCCTCAGGGCACCTCAGGGCAGCTCGCTGTGTTATATGTTCTCTAGCTGGCGTCTACTCTGTTTCTCCAGTCCTAGCTAGATTGCGTTTGACAGATCCGTTGGGGACGAAAGAGCCTTTAGGGCCTATGAGTCCTTTTCTGAAGCGGTCGTCCATAAATTACGTTAGGAAAATTAGCCTCTTGTAAGAGCTCAGACCTCCCCCCCCACTCCTCCCCGAAGAGCCGTACGTAATTTAAGGACAGCCCCGAAGTCGAAGAGGACTGTACCTTCTGCCAATGATCGCGGTGCAGTGCGGTGCAGCTGGGTCCAGCCGGCTACCGGGCCCCTCGAACAGAACAGAACGCTCAGATTCAATAGAAGCACCGTGTGCTGTGGGGACCGCGGGCTGACCGCGGGGACCTCGCGCTCATTGTTGCTACTATTGTCCTGAGCCTAGAGCAGAGGCAGGCAGAGGCTGATTAGAGTACCTCCGCATAGACTTAAGGCTGCCCCCCCCCCCTCCCCCCAGCCCCTAATCGCCATTGGACACCGTGCTGAAGACCTGCACGCAGGGAACTGATTAGCTATGATAAGCTGCAGCAGCTCAGCTAAGGCAATGGGCAGCTAAGATGTTTAGCAGTAGACTAAGATCCTAGTCATACACAGATTTGTCAGCGCCCTGTTGAAACTAAGAATAGTAAGCCAGTGCGGTCTGATCAGGTTTCTATCGGTGTACAGCCGGACAGCCGCGGCTCCCCGTGCGGCTGCGGCCGCGGCCATTTGAAAGGAATGCGAGCGTTTTGGCAGCGCGCAATGATTTCGCTCTGTTTCCCGTCCACACTGTGGGTCGCCTTCGTTCCCCCGCGGGAATCACTTGGCACCACCGTCCACAGTCCTGCCTCATCTCTGTCTCTGAGCGCTCTGCTCTCTCTCTCTCTGTCTCTCTTTCTCTTTCTCTCTCTTGCGCGGAAGGGAGGGGCTGGACGCTGTGTACATCAGTGCGCCCACAAGGCAGGAGCTGATATGGCGCATCAGTCTGTTCATAGAATCCTGGACGAGACACAAATAGCTGCGGCCACCAGGGCCTATCCAAGGCACTGCCTCGTTGGCACTGTCCACTGGGCTCTGTGTACTGGCGACTGTCTTCTGGGCACTAGGCACTGTCTTCTAGCACTTCTAGGCACTGTCTATACTAGTCACCGTCCTTAGTCACTAGACACTGTCTGATGTTCTCACCCTTCCCTCCCTTCGACTTGACGCTCTCTTCCTTTTCCTGCTCGAGCTTCTTCCCTTGGGTCTCCAAAGCAACCGGCACCGGGACGCTAGACCACGCCACGCCACGACACGGGAGTATGCCGGCCAGCCGACCGAAATAGCGACCTAGCTTTACTCCCCTGACACTGGCCCTGCCGCCGCGCCGCGCCCCGCCCCGCCCCGCCCCGCCCCGCCCCGCCCCGCCCCGCCCCGCCCCGCCCCGCCCCGCCCGATCTGTTGCCGACAGCGGCAGCGGTCCAGCCAGCACCTCAATGTTTTCAACTTGATTTTTGCTGCGCACTGATTGAAAAGCAACTTATCATTACTGGTCGTCCTAGTTTAACGCCCTTTGTGTGTCACGTCAACGAGGCCGTGCTGCTTGCGGTGCTGCACTCTACCGCTCTAAACTGTTATCTCTCCAAACGAAGAGAAGGCCCCCGCAGCGCTGGTACGCGACCAACCACCGTGGGTAAATATTTGGCTTAGACCCTGCAAAAAAAAGAAGTAAAAACAGGAATGTATTTTCTGTGTCTTGACTCGCGCCGCGTCGCGCCATGTCGTCCCTGCGCGGGTCATCAGCGTGCATCGCATCATCGGCCGGCTCAGCGAACCAGCCGAGGGCGGCCGAGGGGCACGTCACAGGAAGACCGGGCAGTCCGTGTGGCAGTCCACTGGACTGGAAGTCCACTTGCGCGGGATGTAAAAGTAGGAGACTTCTCAATCTCACTGCGATAAGAATTCGCCTAGCAGGCAGGCTGAGCAGATGCAGACCGCTCCACACCGGTGGGTTTGGACTCCTTTTTTGTCTAACTCTAACTTTGTGGCAACACTGAAGCTCTGTGATCCGCCCGGCGTGTGGCTGCCAGTGCAGTCCAGGGCCCCGCCCCGCCCCGCCCCGCCCCGCCCCGCCCCGCC
>CABIKL010001265.1:0-16135 GCA_902196195.1 Aptinothrips rufus | reverse complement strand
CCCCCCCCCCCCCCCCCCCCCCCCCCCCCCCCCCCCCCCCACACACACACACACAATCTCACGAGTACTCTTCGTCCAGCCGGAGCGTGGAGGCAACCAAATTGCGGAGACGTTCGGGAGGCATGGACTGTTTTATACTCAAAACATCACGAGGAAGGTACGGTCTGATTGTTCGCCGTAGCTTAGCGTCAAAAGACGCGGCGAGGCGAAGTCCGCCACCATGGAGCTAGCATGTCGATGGAATGCAAGCTCTGGTGTTGGTCATGCAATGAGAACAAGCACTCCTAGCCTGCCAGGCCTCCAGAAGACGTCCAGACGGTCATCTGGGTCGCAGGTCACGTTGCTGTGGTCGACTCGTCGCGCCTCGCGGCTGACCGGGAATCGCGAGGCAATAGTCAGTCGGCGGGATTGGGTCGAGCGACTCACCGAGCTTTACCGACTTCCGCCGCCGGCGAATTAGTGCAGGCGGCTAGACGCCCCCTCCACGACGCCCTGCCCCGCCACGCCCCGCCACGTCGTCTACGACGACTCAGTACTCCATAGGCCCCACCAGGTTAGGTTAGGTTAGGTTAGGTTAGGTTAGGTTAGGTTGGGTTGGCTTGGGTTGGTAGGTTAGGTTCGGTTCAGTTCTCAGTAAAAACGGTGGTCTTTGCGTGAGGCGTGGCGCGGAGTAGCGGGCGGCAGGAAGATGCGGTGGCGGCGGTACGCTCCTCTAATTATTCACAAGACTTGGGCGGCGTTATTCGCACGCGATCCGTTTTTATTCCCTCAACAGGTAACGGGACTCAAGTGCTGCGATACTCAGTTCCGTCTGAAACCTTTTATTTAGTAGGTGGTAGGCGGGTTGTGCATTATAAAGGGCAAGCAACACGACACTAGACATAGGGCCACCGAAATACTTATGTCAGTTGGCGGCGCGGGGCTTGGGGCACGTTAGAAGAGTAGAAGAGGAGGGGTTAGGTTTATAGGGTATGCCAGTGCATTTTCGGCTCGCCGGCGTGCAGCTACCATAAAAGACGTGAAATCGGCCGGGAAAGCGCAGAGACTAACTGAACTACACACACGAACGAGCAACGAGCATCTTACCTTGCTCTAAGTACCCGTACAACATAGTTAATTTGCAACTTGGCAGCGCAAACTTCAGAGTATTTTAAGAGTTACAACGGGAATGATACGCTAGTTTTATGTCCCAAGATTGTCCAATTACAACCTTGTTCAGGTTCAGTTCCTTAGATGACTTGTTCGACCGCCATTGACGCGCCATCAGCAGAAAGCTTCGACCGGATATCCTTCAGCTCCTCCGCTGACGACCCGACGTAAGAAACTCGTCCAACGAGCTTCTTTGACAGTCAACAGTCAAATGCAAAACTAGAATTTTTAAAGCGACGTAATTCAGAGAGGACAAGGTGAATTTTGTTTAAAGCTAGTCGATTCGAGGTAATTTTTTCTTCGAGCCGTCTTCTGCGTCGCTGCCCGATATGTTAGCTTGACGGGTCACAAAAACATTCAAAATTATTCGAAAGATGTTTCCAAACACATCGACGAAGAGAGTTTTGCAGTGCATCTGCAAGGACAAGGGCAGAATCAATTCTCAGTGAAGAAGCAAACTAGTTTTATCTCCCGGCACTCTGGGTCTGAGCGCCTGCTGAAGTCAGGATCGGCAACGCAGCGTAACTCGCGAGTGTTGCAGACGTGCCTACCTCGCAGGCGCTTTCCCCAGCTTTTCGTGTGGGACTGACTAGTTAGTTAACTGCTGTTCGAGTACTTAACTTCCTGTCATAAGAGCCGCGGAATTTGAATCGCACCATATGTGCCCGGTCAGCTTAAACGCTCCACACTGTTAATTGCTTACAAAGAACTTGTCTCTGTAACATACAAAGAACACACGACCTTCGTAATACAAAGAAACTTCTTCGTAATACGAAGAATCGTCTCTGTAATACGAAGAAATTCTTTGTAATACGAAGACACTTCTTTGTAATACAAAGAGATTCTTCGTAACTTACGAAGACATTTCTTTGTATTACGTTTGTGCAATATCTCCTGTAACTTACGAAGAAAGTTCTTTGTAATATAAAGAAGTTTCTTTGTAAGCAACTAACAGTGCACCGTCGTTAATACAGCTTCCTGCACAAGGACCGAAGAAGTCTGACTGAACTCTCTCTGGCGATCAGGAAAAATCCGTTGCTTCAACTTTACGAAAATCTGACCACCATAACATAGCAACACGATTCGTTAATATTATGAACAAAATCGTATTAAAAGCGTGCCTATAAATAATTCTGATAACATGTTTCCACTGTTGGAACATGCGCATAAAAGATGTGTTAGGAAGTAATGAAAACAACTATAACAACGCATAAAATGTGGAAGAGCCTCTGCGACCTTCATCATGAAACACCGCGACTCAGCTCGGGTCACTGATAAGGTTAGACTTGAGTTAATCAGAGCGTCGGCTTCCGAGACAAGCCGAGTGGCCGCGTAGCGAGCATACCAACCGACGGCTGAGTCGAGACTCTCGACTTGAGAGCGGGACCGGATTACAGATCAGAGGCTGCGCGGAAGGCAGTGCAATCTGTGACCTCGTCTCTGGGGCAGCAGGGGCTGGCTAGAAGAGCAGGGAACAACCTGCGAGGGAGATGGAGTGTCTCTTTGAGTTGTGTGAGTGCGAGAGGGATGCCAGTGCTTGGATTGCCTGCCTGTCTCTGTCGCACTCACACAAGGTCCATAAGACTTCATCTCATCGGCAAGATCAGGATTAGTGCTCCCACGCTCTAGCGACTCTAAGATCGCCACGAACTGAACAACACCGGCAAAGCCTTCTCCAGCAACAAGACACTACATGAAGCCAGTGCACGTACGGTGACATGCGACCCAAGGCGGTCCAGGCACTGATTCACTCACTGGGGCAACCGAAGAGCACATGTCGCGGCGTCAATCGATACTAAAGCAGCCTTAATCCGAATGTGAATGTGATTGCCGCGGCCGGGCAGTAAGTAGCAAGAGACCGACGTCGCGAGACTCGCTGAAAGGGGCTGTCCATAAATTACGTAGGGCTCTCAGGGGGGAGGGGGGGGGGGGGGGGGGTCGTCCTATACCAAAAGCATGGTGCGGTCAGGTTATTCGCCTTACGAAGGCGGGGAGGGGGTCCAAAAGGGCCCAGTTTAGGTAATTTGTGGACGACCCCTGAACTTCTTGTCGTATCCGAACGCGTAAACGTGCCGTTGAGGGCATACGGAGCAGACGACGCCTCCGCTCACCACACAGGTCGGCGTCGCGACGCTGGCTGACGCGGAGCACTACTGCCGGCACACGCCCCGCGCACGATGGCGGCACGCGCCGGCGTCGCGACGCACGCTTCACGCTCCGGCGGCGTCGCGACGCCGGTACCCTGCTGCTGCTGCTGCTGCTGGGGAAAGTGAAACGGGGTGGTATGCAGCGTCGCGACGCCGGGCGGGATGAGCTTAGTGTGGCGTCAGGCGTCGCGCCGCGGTGGCGTGGCGTGGCGTGGCGTGGCTGGCGTGGCGTGGCGTGGCGTGGCGCGTCGTGGCAGTCACAGTGAGGAAGGTCATAACACGGTCCAAGAGGAGAGCACAGTGGAATATTAACGCGGGTGCTGTGCACAAGTACAATGAGCAGTTGCCTAACCTGCGTGTGTGGGGCCGCGTAGGTCAGGGTCTGGATGTCGCACGCCCCCTATCGCTTGAACTCGACTGAACCCACTACTCTCTTGCACTCGAGGCTCGTTTGCCCACTGTTGGCCAGTCATCAGTTACCTGAGGTTGTCTGTCCGGACAGAAGGGGAGCAGCCGATCCGCTATGGCAGCCAACTTACCTGCAAACAGAAGAAAATAAAAGTCAGTCATGTGAAAACACTGTGGTTAGCACGCGAGGTATTCGGACACACTGAATCTCATACAGTGAATGTACTGTCAGCTTTCACAGAAAAACCCAAACCCAGAACCTGGGGCACCTCAACCCAGAAACCAAGGGTACAACAAATATTTTTGGAGGTGATTTTGAGACCTGTTGCAAAATGACCAGGAAGCTTTGAAATGAGTTTTATAATGGGTCGCAAAATCACCTCCAAAAATATTTCTTTACCCTTGGTTCCTGCGGTTTGGGTTGACCAAGATTCTGGGTTTTGTTTTTATTTCTGTGCTTAAAGTTGCCTGCTTGTCAGGGGGTGACACTACTGACTGAACCCTCCATGCCAACGTCACTCGCTGGAGGGGGCGGGGTGGGGGTGGGGGACGCGCCAAGGTCTTTGACGTGCTGTGGTGGGGTGGGGTGGGGTGGGGTGGGGTGGGGTGGGGTGGGGTGGGGTGGGGTGGGGTGGGGTGGGGTGGGGTGGGGTGAGTCGGGGCCTCTCAATGGCATCGGGCCGCGGCATTGGAATGCGCTGCGTGCGAAGCGATACGGGACGATTTGGTCATCGTAGAGGATCTTTTCTCCTGAAACGCCACCCCAGTCAAAGGAACGCGTGCCGTGCACAAATTTTCCGAAAACGTTTTCAATTATTCCGACAACGCTTCCGACCTGGACTTCCGACCTGGACTTCCGACCTGGACTTCCTTCCCTAACCCAAGGTTCCTCATTCCCAAACTAAGACCGGGTAACTTGTTCGAGTGACTCAAGTAACTCTCTCCCGGACAGTCTCTCTATTTGAGCGCCCCTCGTACACGAGCCTCTCTCCAGCGCGGACGGAAGAATGAGTCAGTCGATGCCTGCCTGGCCTGCCCTGACCGCCGCGTGTGCTGGCAGTGACGTCACCCACGACTTGCAATGCGCCGCGTTGGGAGCTGATAACTTCCTTCTTGCTATACTCGATACCCCGAGTCAGTGACGCACTGGAAGCAGACTCCTGTTGCCTACTGCTCTCTATTTGGTACGATCGTTGCCTCTCGACAGGCAGCTGGTGGCAGCGGTTTCGCTAGATAGTAGATAGGGAGACCGGAAATCTCGTTAATCATCATGGCTGTAGTCCAAGATGGCGGATGATCATGGTTGGAGGCGTGTAATGTAAAGAGGTAGAGGAGGACGGGCGACTTCGATCGCATAAAATTTATCAAATTAATTAACTATAACAACGAACACAGACGAAAATCACACTTCTGATCGAATTACCTCCTTTTACGGTAAAACGTCTTGTTGAGGACACTTCAAGATGAAACAACAAGCTCTTCGCAAGTTATGCAAATAACTTCATTTGAAATTTCCCGCGATTCCAGGAGGAAACTCATCGCGCCTTTCATTCATTCATATGCCCAGTCACTTCCAGTCGAGGAATGCGTGACTAAACGCCATCAGATGTCGCGCCCACTGCCTGGCCAGCTACCGGCAACACCCCGTGACTCGTTCCTCAGGCAGACGGGGGGAGGGGGTTCCATATGTCACCGCACATCATCACAGGACTGCTCCCGAAAAATACCAAACTTTCTTTTTATTTTATTTAATGTATCAGTGAAATTTCTCGTTTGATGGTTAGCAATGAGTATTTTGTACTACAATTCCACCCAAATGCATGAGAAAATTACAATTTTATTCGATTGTATTGCAGTGTATGCAACGATTCACTAAACGCAGCCTTCCTGTGAGCCCGCCCCATCCTGCCACAGCTTCCGCACAGCGACGAGTAGAACGCCCGGAGGGAGACGAACTGACCTAGCGCAACGTGTCAGAGAGCATCGTGCGTAATGAACTTTGAGGAGTCCTTTCCTTTCCTTTCCTTCCCTTCCCTTTCGTTGATCACGTGGCAAATGGAAACTACCTGCAACTTCAGTCCATCAGCACTAGAAATAAGTAGCGTAAATATAATTTTAACTTTTGAAAAGAGAACAAGCTATACTTTTAAAAAGCGTAAAATTAAGCAACGCATTCGAAAAGCGCACGAACTATATTTTGATAAGTAAGTGTAGCTGCCGTCAGACATGTGTTGAAGCTCGTGGAATATGGGTTAGGTTAGGTTACTTCTAGCGGCGGTTTTTAAAACGTATACTTTTTATTACTACTGTGCTTGTACACTCTTGTTTTGCCCGTGTACCCTTCCCATAAAGTCATCATGCTGTTGATTCGAAACTTCCCCTCGGACTGTGGCTGTCGCAGGGAGGCCGCTGATTGGTCCCCGATGACACAACGCTCTCTTGTCCTCGTCCCTGCTAATAAGCGCTTCGCATTGTGTGCACAGCGCTCGTGGGCAGGGCAGTGGCTTCCGGCCAGCTCCCGCCCAGACACACTCGTGAAGTAGGGGCGGAGCCAGGGGCAGAGCGACGAAAGATCGGGGGTGAAGGATTCAAGGGCCTACCTGGGGAGGGATATGCAAATATCACGTGAAGCGCACGGTGCGGCTTTTAAAATTCTCCACACCAAACGGGGAAAAGATTCGCCATATAAATCAGACGTGATGTGAGCTCGATAGACTTTCAACGATACAAATATGGACTAGGCTCAAGGTCACGGGAGACCATCAAGGTCACATTCTTCAGGTTCTTCTAGCACGCTGAGTTGCCGGCTCAAAACCTGCTCCAACCCCGTCAGATTAATGACTTCTTCGAATTGTTTGTCTTCGCAGACCTTGACTGAACTCAGCAGCAGTAAGAGTAAGATAATACAGCACTTCGCCGATTAACACGAAAAACGCAAAAACTTGACGCAAATCGTGCGTGCCATTACTAATGGGACGTGAGTGGGTCCTTCCTCGTGCTGCTAGTGGCTGGACGCAATAATAATACACGGTGCCTCGGAACAGCAGACTCGGGAGACACGCGCGAGGGGTCAGTTCGGGGAAAAACCTAACAGGTAAAGAATCGAACACCACACTTTAGCTAAAAGTAATGATTATACCTACAATACGAAGGTTGTTCTGAGATCATATAAAGGGGAGCGAATGAATGAAAACTGCATTCAAGAGTCTTCTCAAAAGTTCGGTTCGGTTGTTCCCCTGATCGATTTTTCCAGAATCTGCTTCTCGAGTGCTTTTCGTTTCTGTGGATCGTCTTCTCTGCTGTGATTAGGATGAACGGCACGAGGAGAGAGTCACGTGAGATTAGACATCAGTTCACACAGCCTGTGATGCGGACCGAAGATTGACCTACGATGTCCGAGTCAGACCCGAGTACACTGTGATGCATACACCTGCGCTACGCAACCAGAGCAAATAGGCTGATCTTCAGTGGGATAAGAGTGACCTAGGCAGTGCAGTACCTCATTGCGTTATGGGCTGGGCCAGGTCTGGTGGATGCGTGGGTGGCTGCTCGAGCACCGCGTCCTGCAATGACTGCGCGCGGTGCAGAGAACCAAAGCATTTAGCAACTCGACGTGTGGGCTGGTGTCTCATTGTTCGCTGGGCTGGCTGGATAGCTAGAGACTGCTGGTGAGTGAGACAGCGACAGCGGGCACCGCATATCGGGGTTGGAATGAATGGAACAGAGCGAGGGGTGAGTCATGTCCTATTATCATGTACACGGCAGTACATTACGGATGGATTACACGCGATTACCTAGACATTACATGGACATTACACTGATATTAAATGGACACTACACAAACATTTCATGAAATTGCATTGTTATTACATGAAATTACAAGAAACTACGCAAGCATCGTAGCTCGAAAGCCGCTCTCGTTTTAAACCTAATAAGAACACGTTAATGGCAATATAATGTGCACAAATGGTAGGGAAATTTGTCTTCTTAGATAACTTTAAATTCCTGAAAATTGTATACGTGTAAAGACAAACTGCTTCCTAATTCCCCCCGGACCAACAGGCTTGGTCGTTCATCGGCCTATCGCCTCATCAGGCATGCCGTGCGCGGCGCGCGCCTCACGAGTGAAATTTACTGGCGATATAAAAAGTGACGCGCTGGGGTTTGCTCGGGGAAAGAGGGGCAGAGTCACCCAGTCCTCATCGCCCACGTGCGTCGACTCCGCGGCGTTAAATTCAACTAAACGGGTATCTAGTTGCAGTGAGCCAGTCCCCTTCAAACCAACTTGTCCCGGAATATCCTGCCGTGACCACTTGAGTAACAGCGATAAAATAATAGGGAAGAGGCTGCCACACCACAGACAATACACTGTTTGACAGCAAAAAAAATAAGAATGTTGGACATCAAATATTACGAATTAACAGATCCTTGATCAACGTCACACAAATGGTAAACGCCCGAAAATTTTCAGCTTTTCTCTTGGAAAATTTTTCCGATATTTTTCCAATTTTTTATTTTTCCAGAAAGTTCCTGATTGGCATTTCTCGAATATATTTTAGATTAGATTTTGGTGGTCGAGAGAGAAATGCCCGCAATTGTGTTTCCATTATTTTTGTTTTTGTGTTTTTCTCTTCAGCGATAGTTAAAACGCTCATGGTGGCTGCTCTCGCTGCTGCTGGCCACTGTCCGTCAACTCTCGTCACGCACCTCGGGGACGAACAAGTGAGGGGGCGGGGGCGGGGGGCAGCAATGCATTGACGTTCACTATACGTGACAGGAAGCGCGTTCAATGACATCACAATGCCTGATAACCCAACCCCCACCCCGCGCCACACAGCAATCGATTGATTTGAAGCGAGCGCGACATGCTCGCACATAGTCCTGCTCGCTCCCCTCTCTCACGCACAGTAGCGTCACCGTGACCGGCAGCCATCTTGGCCTACGTGCGTTTCTCCAGCGTTGAGGATCTCTGTCACGCGAGTATACAGCGTTGGAAGTTTCCTCGAATAATAGTTCCATTTATTGCGAACAATCATTTGTGCAGAAGTTATTCAAGTACTAGCTGAGGTAAGAAACGTCTAGTTGGATTTTTTCCCCGTAAAAGTTGGGAACAGAAAGCGTCACTGTTGGGAATTTTCCACCAGCATTTTTTCAGTATTTCTAAAAAATGAAAATTTGTCCTTTTGAGTATAATTTTTCTCAGTATTTCTTTCAAATTTTCCGGAAAACTTTTCGATTTGACATAGCGTTTCCTGAGTCATGACAACGGAGCGGATGGAACCCGCGGTAAGAAAACTACCGGTAGTCCAGCAGAAAAATAAACGAGGAAATAAAGCTATGAGACTCTGCCTCTGCCTTTGCTTTTGATCACGATAGTCGATAGTACGCTTGTCCACGCTGGTCGGGTGGCAGACAGCACATATTGGAGGCTCGTGCGGAAGTGACACTCAAAGGGACGCGCCAGGAATACAGCAACGAGCGGGTCGAGTAGAGTGAGACGGAGCGATGCGGCCAGCGTGGAGAGCGAGTGAGACAGAGCGTGCCGCGAGCCTAACCTTGGTCTGGCAGGCCGTGTGGACAGGAGGCCGTGTTGACTCTCTGACGACTGGACTTGTTTGATGGCTTTATTTAAGGTCTCTCGCGAACTCGCCGCTTGCGTACAATCAGATTCCTCTCGGTGAAACGTGACGTCATATAGCTGCGGATGCTGCGCAGGAAATTTCCAGAAGAGGATATATCCAGGCATGTCGTCTTGTGGGTTTGTTAAAACCTACATAAGAAATTTTTTGTCGGTCAAACCCACATACCCACATAAAAGATGAAATATCGATGCCTCTCTCTCTCTCTCTCTCTCTCTCTCTCTCTCTCTCTCTCTCTCTCTCTCTCTCTCTGTCGAGTCATGAGGCACACATTACACTGGCTATCGGTAGCGTTTCGCTAGCCGAGTGATGTGTAACTCTTTCATTAGCCCCTACCGGAGCGATCGTAAACATCGGACGTGCGATTTGGCCTTTTGTTGGCGGCCTTTCTCCTCTTGACACTTGGGCCCCGGGGCAGGCAGGGGCAGGGCGCTGGAGGCACTGGGCGTAGGTAGTTCTGGAATCAGAATAGGTAGGGAGAGGGGGAAGGGGGTGGAGTGCCGCAACCTAACCTCAATCAGGAGGAAGGGAACGTAACCCACATGACGACGCGTGGCATGTAGGTGACCTTTACATAATGTGGCACTCTGTGACATCCTCTGGTGACCACGTCAGAATCCCTACAGGCGAAAAGACTCTGTCCCCTCAGCTATGATACTGCACGCATTAAAAACGAATAACTCGTACGCACCCTCTACGGTACAATAATTATGGGCAGGCAGTCCATTCGCCTTCCCAATGGCGAAAGTAACATAGAGAGGCAAGTAGTGACTGAGTGCGCGGGGACTGGCGAAGTACTTCCGCACTCCTATCGAGGACATCTTAGTTGGTTTCATTGGGTTCCTGCGTTGTATTTTTCTCCTCCAGTCAGCCATTCGGCCCGGCGCGCACTCAGACTATCAGTGCGGATAAGAACAAGAGAGTCCATCGGTACGCGGCGTGGCGTGGCGTGGCGTGGCGTTACTCCCCCCCCCCCCCCCCCCCCCCTATAACGACGCTACGCCTAGACAGACAAGCCTCTATGAGATATGGCAGCTATGATCCATGAGAGCCAAGATACCTGAGCCTCATTGTGTTCTGCTCGCTGATCATGCCACGAGAATGAATCCAGGAGCCAAAGGCAATGAGTGAAATAGGATAAACACTTCCTGCTCCCAGCCTCCGAGAACATAACACTCGCCGTTCCGAGATTCGTTCAAACAAACTCCACATGCTGCCAAACATGGGCTGGTGGTGTTGTTCGGTTTGCTCTGCACCGAGAAGGGGAAGGATCTGGAGAAGCAGCACGCACGGAAAAGAGGAAAGGAAAAAAAAAGGGGGGGGGGGGGGGGGGCATGCGAAGTGACGTCACTCGCAGATACCGAAAAGCCGGCGGTTCTTTCGGAGAGCGATGCGTCACGACCAACCACACAGCTCACGCTGTTCCTGTCTCCTCAGGAGCCGAGCCGAGCCGAGCCGAGCCGAGCCGAGCCGAGCAGAGCCGAAGCCAAACTTCTACCCCGCGGTCCAGTCATGGATTCCAGGATCTGGAGCGGTTCGCTTCTGACCGATCTGCAACCATCTTAGTGGCGTGGCGTGGCGTGGCGTGGCGTGGCGTGGCGTGGCGTGGCGTGGCGTGCCGGAACTAGTCATCAGCGACAAGCTCATTCAGTGTTAACGCCGCCTGGCTCGCTAACCAGAGGCGAGCCAAGTCTCGAGGCGCACATTCATCACCGTCCTAAGAATCGCTAGACAAGCTCACAGTAAAAGTAGAATCACGGATTGTAAATTATTTTTACAATCGCATCGCAGACAATTATTGTACCTTGCCCTCCCCCTCAGTTTCAGTACAATACGGACTGTGCGCGATAAATATTGCCACACCAACTACAAAGGCCATATAAGGTATTTTTCAAAGGTCTGAAGCGGAACTGCGAAGAACAAACCGAGGTACACAATCAAGGGCAAGGGGTGAGGAGGTAAAGAGGAGGCGGATACTCAACCGCCTCACCCCTTGCCCTTGTTTGTGTTCTTGGGCTTGTTCTTCGCAGTTCCGCTTCAGCCTTCTTTGGAATGCCCTATTGTCATTTATGTTCTCAATATTCATATCTGAGAGCCTGCAAGTGATTGACAAGAGATCGACAGTGCGACCTTTCACCCGACAAGACTCGTCGGCACGACATTATGTCACCTCGTACGGGACAGAGAGATCTCTGGTACGGGACGACACTATTTTCTACAGTGAAGGTACCGGGGCTCTCCACGCACCATTACACACACAAGCCGCCTTAAAACTGTCTGGGGGGGAGGGGGGCTGGCTCTGTCCCTAGATCGTTAGAGCAGGACGACTGTCTGTGCGCTCTTCCGTAATCGCCACACAAACAGAACATTTAATACTCGATTGAACCGTAAAGCATGACAGTCCCTCTGGAAATTGAAGTTAAAATGATCTCTTCTAAGCATTAGGAACGCCCTTTTCGAGATTGAGGAAGAGGTAGGAGTCTTCTAAATTCATGATTTAACTGAGAAATAATTTCGACTCTTTACTGACTATTTTTGTAGGGAGCGCTTCTTAATCACAGGGTCTTGGCGCTCGATACATTTCGTGATGAATAGTTTATAGGACATAATTTACGATTTTCATTCGTCAATAAGTTACGAAATATCTTACATCAAGTTTTTTGTCATAATGTTCAGTTCCCTAAGAACTTTGCATGAGGAATTTCGCCATTATTCATCAAACAAGAAAATAAAAGGCTGATAAAGAAACGCGTCGAAATGCATTCTTGTTGCAAAACCATCCGAACGGTTTTCGTAATCTGACGACAAACTATAATACATTGAGAAGATGAAAACACTTGAAGTTTGATCAAATGAATAAAGTCCTTTGAAAATGTCAACTGGCTCAGTTTCCGGACAGCCCCCCGGAGGAGTCACTGTCCGTGGCAACCAGGCTAGCGGGCGACACACATCCGACACCACAATGACATGATAGCCGAGCTGCGGGGATTCAGGGCAAAAAAGCAACCGATCAGCCGACCAGAAAGAAACAATACGGTATAATCCGAGGCGAGGACTGCAGTGACGTCTGCTGCGTCTCCACGCGCCGCTGCCCGCCACTTGCCGCGGGACGGGGAAGACGAGAGGCACTGGAAGGGAAGAGAACTGCCGACGTCAAGTGACCATGTCACACCTCATTGGTCCATCGAGACAAACAGCAAACTTCGGATTACCAGCAACTGTTCCAATAAGGACGAGATACTGTCCGAAAACTGACCAGCAAAATCCCAAAAACTGACTGCAAAACAAAAACAAAAAAAAGCTTTAAGGTACAGTATGCTGTTTTGTGTTTTGGTTATTTTGTTTTTTGTTTTTGTTATTTCTACTATAACAGACCCTCCACAAGCAGGAAATTCCTCTTAAAAATCTTGAAATGAGAATTGAGATGATAATGTCATTGACTCTCTCTAATGCATGCCTTCGACCTGGATGGCCAGGATAGAGAATATCATCACCACCTGTGGAGGAGTCGAGGGAGAAGTTAACAGGTAAGTAGCGCGGCCTCTGTGGTTTAACGCTAGAGCGAGACAATAAATCGACCACGGAATTCAAAAACAAGCATGTAGGACAGTATATGGGGACGATCATAAATTACGTAACAGAAGAATGGGGAGGTCCAAGCTGAACTGTTCGAATAATTGTGCGATTTCGACTAACTCTTCCTTAGTTTCAGCGCAAAAACACGGCAAAAGTTAGAAAAAAAATCGACTATGGAGACTGGGCAGCGCGGGGCGGACGGGTTCTCGCTTCCCGCATGGAAATGACCGTCCCGCTTCCGAAACGAATATTTCGGGTTATCGAGGCGTGGCAGGTCGAAGGAGAGGAAATGGATCGTGGCGAAGGACACCCAGTGCCCTCGCGCGCAGACCAGCCCACCCGGAAGTCATCTCGGAAACAGAGACAAGGGACGGCCCGAGGGGTCAGTCAGTCATGTGGTCATGAGTACAAACTTTCATTTTTTATTTTTGTTAGAAATATTGATATTTTACTTCGTTTTCGAAAGAAAATGAAGATTACCAGAGCTATTTAAAACTGCAATTATCATAAGCAGACTAAAAACACTAAAATTTCAGCTCATCATTGATCTTATTCACCGTAATCTGATGTAATCAATGTGATCATATAGTCCTGTGTACAAAATATGACTTGACTGTCCAATCGAGACGCTCCAAGGCTCGCATCGACGTCTATCAAAATCTGACTGAATCCACGATAAATACGTTGTCTTGTCTTTCGAGGATTTCATGGTTACTCCAAACGAACGTAAGTGATCACTTGGAATACGAGAGGTGAGCTTTAAAAGTCCAAAGGATGAAGGGATGACTCCTCGGAATACAATACACGCCTTGACACGGCCTTTGGTGTACGCGAGGAATTAACCGAATTCCTTTGGCAGAACGATAAAATACTTGGAAAACAAGCAGGCAGTGCATAGTTTTAAAGTGTCTAGTTTACGACAAAGCGCAATAAATTGGTACATAATTTTTCACATTTTTTTTTATCTACGTCGTCTGATTTGCAGCCAATTTTATACTATACTTCTTGGCCAAAAACGAATGCGAGAAGTAGAGGAGGGGAGAGCAAGGAGAGGAGAGAGGAGAGGAGTGGGACCTGGGAGAGGAAGGCGTCCAGGAGGAACATGATGTCGCACACGACAAGCCGCGGGACCAGTGCCAAGTCCAGCCAGGTTTCCTCTCCTCCGGCATGAACTGGAATGGAGCCTGGAAACCATTGACGTCACGCTGTTCACAGAAGACTGATCCTTGGCGTCAGCCGCGACCAAGCGAGAGATGTCGTGAACCGATCTTTATCTTGTAAGATTTGTGAGTTCCAACTTAATTTCAAAGTCGTTAACGAGGCACACAGAGTTTTGGTTAAAGATAGTCAAAGCCAAAGCCCGCGGAACGAAAATGCACAGTAAGAGTCATCAGCGTCACACCTGCAACTCAAGGGAGGGATGGGTTCCAAAAGTCCTGACACCAAAAGTAAAAAATCCTTTATTTACTTATTCGTAATAAGAAAGAAATTCAGTAGCGGCGGAGCGGCCTTCTCTTAAAATTTGATGTAACTATAGAGATTTTTCAAATGTTGAAGATTAATCAGAATTTCACATGAATTTTCCCTGAGGTACGGCACAGGGAATTCTATGGAACTCAAGAATGTGTGCATAAAAAATCATGCCTTTTCTTCATCAATCCGTGCACCTTAAACATCGAAAGTTCCAAGGAGCGATGGGTAAAGTCGGACCCATCCCCCTGTTCGTGATAGCACATAGCCAGAATATTACGTCACAGGTTGTGCACAGATAAGCGATCAGGTGCATGTCTACTCGGCACGCTTCCTAAGAGCAGCATATGCGCACCGGCCGTGGGAAGTTTAACGCACGTGGAGTAGGAACTGGACATGAGGAAAGAAATCAGGTCGCGAGGCACTTCCCCATGTCCGCCATATATATCGACACAATACTGTTTATATACATTATAATCGGCGCCATGGTGGTTCCGTACACGACGTCGTTTGGATAACTGATTAGGCGCCGATTTCGTTATAACAAACGATATCGTCTCGACAGCCACAACGAATTTCTACCCGGGTTTGTGACTTGAACGTTGAATTGGAACATAATTTTACACTTTGAGTCAGTTTGTCTCTTCTTCTGCTCTTTGGTCCACGAAGAGCGTCAGGTGAACCAACCTGGTAACAGCCGGGAGGGGGGGGGGAGGTGTGTAGGCGGGGGAAGGGGGGTTGAATGGTTGGTTGGGCGCCATGTGACAAGATCTCATGGAGTGAAAGTGACGGCACCAACAAGCGCGGCAAGGCGGGGCGGGGCGGGGCGGGGCAGGGCTGGGATTGAACTCGTAATGTACTGCACATGAAGCGGCTGATTGAGAGGAGTTTTCTTAGATGAGTGGCGGTGATAAATTCCATCGACAACATCGAGATTCTGCATGCATGAGTCGTGGTAAACTCAAGATCAAGCTCAGCGATAGAATATTCTTGGCCGCTACCAGAACCAAATTTGGGACCAGTAAGTGCGGTCAGTCACTCGATTAAAATATGTACGCAGGATCACACGTTACATTGATTTCATCTGATTACAGGCAACAAAATCAACTACTGAGCTTAAAATATCAGATCTTTTTGGTCTGTTTATAACAATGGTAGTTCTAAATAGCTCCGGTACTCTTCAATTTGTTAAAATATCAATAATTCGAACAAAAATATCGACATTTTGTAAAATGACTGACTGACCCCTCGACCTGTTCCACGGCGCCGATGAGATTCTCCTTTGTTTCTTCGATGGAGCACGTCCTTCTTTGGCACCTGCAGACACGATTGCGATGGCCTTCACTCTCGCTCTCTGGACTCTGGTCCAGCGCCTTGTGATGAGAGCGCTAACCACCACCGGCCCGCTTATAGAACCCAAAGGACTTCCAGAGGGACCTTCATCCTCGCCTTCATCTCACATTTCGCAAGACGCACGAGACGCGAGACTATTGCAACGCAGCAGTAACAGCAGCAGTTCCGAGCGGTCGACGCAAATCAGACAAATATTTGATCTGGGCAAAAGATGGCCCAGGGAGGAGAGGAGGAAGAGAGGAGGAAGAGAGGAGGAGAAGGAAGGAGGAGGAGGAAGGAGGAAGGAGGAGGAGGTGGAGGAGGAGGAGGTGGAGGAAGGAGGAGGAGGAGGAGGAGGAGGAGGAGGAGGAGGAGGAGGAGGAGGAGGAGGAGGAGGAGGAGGAGGAGGAGGAG
>CABIKL010001264.1:0-16171 GCA_902196195.1 Aptinothrips rufus | reverse complement strand
GAGAGACAGGAGGATGGACGGATATTCCTAGGTAGAAACCAAAGTAACGTACACATCATGTCGCTACTGTACCGCGGCGGCGGTCCAGAGACCCAACGAATGAGTTCCAGAACTGTCCAGAAGTGATCGTTCCTGCTCCGACTCGCTGGCTTGTCCTGGAGTGCAGCAGTGCGGTACAGAGGCAGCACTAGTGTGGAGTCTGGGTGTAGGGCCCCGCCATGGCCCCGCCCCGCTCCGCCTTAGCCCCATGCCCGGGTTCTGAGGCCCCCGCCCGACCCATGCCGGGGCGGGGCGGGGCGAGGTGCACCCTCCGTGCTCCAAGGCCGAGCGCAGTCTGGCTGGCTGACTGGCTGGCTGGCTGGCTGGCTGGCCGGGCTGACTGGGCTGGCAGTGTATGGGAGGCAGGGCCAGGGCAGGGCCCATGGCACATCCACAGGGACTCCGGGGGAGGGGAAGGACGGGAGGGGAGGGGAGGGGCCGCCTGCTGCCCTGCGCGCCATTCTTACGATTCTTCACATGTGGCGTGGCGTGGCGCAGCGAGGTGAGCTCGGGCCTCGGGCCGACCCGGGGCCGACCCGGGGCCCACGTTGGAACGGCTGAGCTTTCAGCTGCCACTTGGGGACTTCAGTTCTCGCTGAATCTTCTAAGGAATCCGTCGGCCCGTGTGTCTAGATGCCAGGGCAAGGGGGAGCGGGGGCCGCACGGCCAAGACTAACTAGGCCTCACTACTCTACAGCAGGGCCTCCCCCCCCCCCCCCCCCCCCCCCCCCCCCCCCCCCCCCCCCCCCCCCCCCCCCTCATCTCCCCTGCCCTCGCCCGCCGACGGGGTCTTGTATCGCTTGCAGCAGCCGAGCCGGCTCTAACGGGGGGCAGCGCAGAGGGATAAGGTTTCACGGAAGCCCGCATCCTACTCCCCTCGTTCCCGCCCACATACCGCACTTGCATGCATTCTCTCTCCACGATCCGTAATGCACCGTGTCCGAGGATTTGGGCGGAAAAAGCCTGGATTAAAACCGAGAAGCTGGGATAGCCGCGGGTTTCCCTCCGCAGCAATCCGAGTCGCATACGGCATGGAAACTTCGGGAACTAAAGGAAGGGGAAGGGGAGGGGCTGTTCAAGCTCAAGACAGTGGCGTGGGGAGGGGAACGGCGGCTCGGGCCTTTCTTTTTAGAAAATTGCCTTCCTGCCGGGGACCAGGGAGCAAGAAAATAACAATAGAAGTTTAGAACCACTTTTAATGCACTTGCTATTGTTGCGGCACTGAATTTCGCAACTATGAATTTCCAGCTTTTCAGTGATGTTTTGGTGCTAAAGCTGCCGGGAGAAGCAAACCCTCCAGTCGTGCTTGGCCCATTGTGTTCGTTTGGCCATCTTTTTTGGGGACGATCTCCTCGGATCTGGACGACTCTCGAAAGGAGATCAGATCGGCGGCTGAGCCCCCCCCCCCCCCCCCCCCCCCCACCCAAACCCCCGCGCCCGTCCTCCCCCTCCCGCCCCTGTGGCTATGCCACTGGCTCAGGATCAAAGCCAGAACGAAGCGGGGGTCTCAACATTGGACTGAACACCCGCGGTGCAGGAAGACGGGGGAGGAGGGTCACTAGGCAACAGGTCTGACGTCATGAAAGGGGCGACCGCGTGCGACGGACCTACAGCAACAACTTACTCAAAACTTGACGGACACACCCGCGTGGTTCTTCCGTTGCCTCTGCGGAGTTCACTTCCCATTCCCGGCGAAACAAAATATGAACGAATTCTTCTGCTTTGCTGTAATTTCCTGCGCAGTCGTAAGAAAAATAATAATTTCTCGAGAAATGGAGCGGTGCTAAGGTTATTCTCCATGTCGCTTTCGTGGGAAAGTCTGCGTATATTTGACTTCGTCGACATGTAAGGGGCCGTCCGTAAATTACCTACTTTAGCCCACTATTTGACTTCCTTTTCCCCTTTCCGTGACAGTGTATTTGAGAAAGGGCCGTGCTATTAGGCCACCCCTGACCTAAATCGGACAATACTTTGTGAACGACCGTTAAAGGAAGTCATAGGCCGCTCTGCATGCCTAGCTATGGCCAGCCCAGGCGTGCCGAGCAACAGACACAGAGGATCCGATCCAACGCAGGGGATCGCACCTCTTTGTCAACCTGTCAGACATTTCAGGCCATGATTCGAGGGGATGCGTAAAATATAGAGACCAGGGGCCAGTCCGGGCTGGACTGTCCATACAAAGTCTTCAAAGACAGAGGCGGATTGGGTACGGTATAGGCAATTCGACAGATAATTTTGGTGGGACAGTTTGGTAAATTTGCTCGTAGGCGCCCGAAACTTTACTTTGGGTGGGACAAATTCGTAAATGTACTCGTAGGGTGAGGGGCCGGGGGGTGGGTCCCCGCCACCCAGTCCGCCTCTTGCAAAGACTGCTCCCGTTTGAGTTCCCAATAAATTGTCTTTTTGGTATTAGTTCTTTTGTTCTGCTAGGTGACAGTGGAAAGTAAGCACCTTTGCTCCTATTTCAGACGTAGATTTCAATTTTTGGTTGGTTTTATTCTAGTTCGTGCGGGCACAGCATACAAATTGGCTAATTCACTTTGATTGGGAACAATAATTTGGGCGGATTCCCACCCAATATTCCTGCGCTTCCCTTGGCCATAAAACGTACGTTTGGCAACGGAGCTTTACCTGCCGAGAAATAAGGAGCCACGCAAGGCCGCAAGGACAAGCTTGGTTGGGTCTTCTCGGGTTCTTAGTGTGCAGCTTGCCTGCAGCGCAGCGGGCAGCGCGCCTTGGCTTGTCCGGTCCAGTCTCAGACCCACACCACCGTCGCGCCGAGCAGCTCCGTGCCGAACCGTGTCGGACCGAACCAGGACCGAACCGAGCCGAGTCGAGCCCGATCCGAGTGCAGCCAAGCCGAGGCGAGCCGAGCTGGCTTCGGGTGAGCCGAGCCGGGGCCGACCGGGGCCTCCCGCTCCCGCCAATCCTGTCTGCCTGCCCGCCGGCCTGCCCGAACGCGCCACTCGCCTTCGCCTTCAGCACCTTCAGTTCCAGTTTGCTTTGTTCGCATGGTGTGGGTAGGAGCTCTGTTAGAAACGTACAAGTCTGATCAAGAAAGCCGGTTAGGTGATCACTACCTCTTCAATTCGTTACTGTTTTTATTTTAACCCGTTAACGCCACGGTACACGTTGATGTACGCACATAGCGTGTCGTGCTGTTTTTATTATATTTTATGAGTTGTTTTCTTTGTTAGCTCCCATGCAAAGGTAACCTCATCTTTCACTGAAACTTATTTTCTACTGCATGCCGGCACCACGTGTTGTTCAAGTCGTGACTTAAACTGGTGTTGCGAACTGTCAAGCTGGCTTAAAACACAATTCAAATTTTCCAAATTGAGGTCTTCTATTAGTGAGAAATTAGGAACCATGCCGAAGCTGTCTTTGTCCGTGCCGGCTTTGCGATCAGGAAATGGCGCGCTATCTTTGAAGTGCTTCAGTCAGTCTAGTACGTTTTGCTTTGTGTGTGTTCAGTGAGGTCTTTCTGTATATACTGATCTCTTTACACGATCCGATGAATTACCTGTTTAAACCATTGTGCGCCTAGAGCTTTATTCTCTTGACTTAACCTCTTCCCGGTTGTTTGGTATTAGTACTGCAGTGGAAACGGACAGGCGGGAATGTTATTGTTAAGCTAGATTGATTGCCAATTTCGAATGATACTGCTATTACACTCGTCGCAGAATTAATCTTTTAATATTTACCAATGTTTAAACAGTGCTTCCTAAATTTTTTGTTAAAAGTCGGTTTTCCTTTGTTCCAGGGATGAAGGTGAATTGAAGATGGCCTCCCCAACCTCATCATTGGACTCCATACCAGCAGCAAACTCCATTGAATCTCTGATTGAGTCCGAGTTCCGATCCTTGTCACCCCAGTCCCTGTCCAACTCATCGCCTCTGACAGTGAATGGATCATCATCATCTTCATCAAGCAACAGCAGCGTTAACTTCAATGGACTGAACGGGAACTTCAATACCAAATGTGGATTATGCCATGATACATTCACAAACCCCAAGGTTCTACCGTGCTTCCATACCTTCTGTGAATCTTGCTTGGAGCGTAACCAGGATCATCCTGAAAAGCTAACTTGTGCTACTTGTCAGCAAGAGTGCATCTTATCTTCCTACGGAATTTCTGGACTTCTCTCAGATTTTTCTGTAAACAGTGTTCTTGGAGACATTATCAACGAAGACGCTAATCCTAAATCATCAAACCCACGTTGCACGGGTTGCCGAGGCTCAGATTTTGAGGCAGTTGCTCGTTGTTTGGACTGTAGTAACTACCTTTGTCCCAATTGCGTCATGGCTCATCAGTTTATGCACTGTTTTGAAGGCCACAGGGTCATGAATCTCAGTGAGCTGCAACTGCAGAATGGTGGCAAGGAAGATATCAAATCAGCAGTAGACAAAGTTGTCTTCTGTCCACGCCACAAAACAGAGTCCCTGAAGTACTTCTGTCGCTCCTGCAATGTTCCTATTTGCAAAGAATGCACGATGTTGGACCATCCAAATGGACTCCATGACTATGAGCACATCAGTGATGTGGGACCCAAACAGGTAGGATTTGAATTCATCATAGTTGGCTTTTTAGTCTTATTTAAGTTACTCTTTGAAATCTATCACATGGCTGTACCAATTACAAAGTTTTTTGATTCATCATTTAATTTGTCATTATTTATTGTTTCAGGTGGAGCTTATGTGCCAAGCAGTTCAAGAAGGGAAGGTGAAGGCCACTGACATTCGGAACATGCTCAAGAACCTTGAGCATTCATCTGGCCGTCTCTCAGTCCAGTATCACAAAGCTCAGAATGAAATCAATGAGACTTTCCAGTTTTATCGATCCATGCTTGAAGAACGCAAACAGGAGCTACTCAAAGAGCTTGACAGTGTGTTCTCTGCAAGGCAGGTTGCCTTAACTGTTCTCAACCAGAAAGGTCAAGAAACAGTTGACAAGATTTACCAGACATGTGACTTTGTAGAACGGCTCACAAAGTATGCCAGCACAGCTGAAGTTCTGATGTTCAAAAAGTTGTTGGATTCTAAGTTGTTGGCCTTAGCATCATTTAACCCCGACACTAGTCTGACCAATGCTGCTTGTGACCTCGAGTTTGTTTCCAACTACCAAGCAATCCAGGTAAGCATTTTATTGTTTGCCCACTTTGTGCTTGCATTATTTTCTGTGCTGTTTTAGCCTTGTTCATTCAATCTGACATAATCTGACAGAATGCTCTCATGTTGCAGGTTGGAGTTCGCAACACCTTCGGCTACGTGAGATCTGCATCTGAAGTCAACGTGGGGCCCAGCAAGCAGCCGCCCATTGCTCGTCCAACCAATGGGGCCATCCATGTTAATGGAAGCATTTCTTCAAATGGATCTAATGGGGGAACTCCTATTGCCGTGAATGGTGGAAATGGTCTGCACAACAGCATCAATGGTGTCAATGGAGGATTGAATGGAGTACTGGATCGTCCTTACAGCAATGGTATGGGCTCATCTCCAAGTCCCACTGCTTCACCATATGAGTCAAATTTGATTTCTAAACGATTCAGTTCAGCCAACAGCCTTGGTCCGTTCTCATCGACGCTCGGGGACTTAAACTTGAATGGCATCAACCCCTATGAGAAGTGGTCAAATGGAGGAGAGCTGTACCAGAATGGTGGAAGTGACCACTATTCTCTCTCATCTGGCAGCCATGGAGATGTCATGGATTTGACATCAAAGCTGCACCTCACTACATCTATCTTCCCGCCCAAGTCTCAAATCAAACGTCAAAAGATGATTTACCATTGCAAGTTTGGTGAGTTTGGTGTCATGGAAGGTCAGTTCACTGAACCAAGTGGCGTAGCAGTGAATGCCCAGAATGATATTATTGTTGCTGATACCAACAACCATCGCATCCAGATGTTTGACAAAGAAGGACGATTTAAATTCCAATTTGGCGAGTGTGGCAAACGTGATGGGCAGCTCTTGTACCCAAACCGTGTGGCAGTTGTGCGCACCTCAGGCGATATCATTGTAACTGAGAGGTCTCCTACTCACCAGATTCAAATCTACAATCAATATGGTCAGTTTGTACGCAAGTTTGGAGCCAACATCTTGCAACATCCCCGTGGTGTTACTGTGGACAACAAGGGCCGCATTGTTGTTGTGGAATGCAAAGTAATGCGAGTAATAATCTTTGATCAGACTGGTAATGTCCTTCAAAAGTTTGGCTGCTCTAAGCATTTGGAATTCCCTAATGGTGTTGTTGTAAACGACAAACAAGAGATCTTTATTAGTGACAATCGAGCCCATTGTGTCAAGGTCTTCAACTATGAAGGAGTCTTCTTGCGCCAGATTGGTGGTGAAGGCATCACTAACTACCCAATTGGAGTTGGCATCAATGCTGCTGGTGAAATTCTAATTGCTGACAACCACAACAACTTTAATTTGACTATCTTCACTCAAGATGGACAGCTGGTGTCTGCCCTGGAGTCCAAGGTGAAGCATGCTCAGTGCTTTGATGTAGCATTGATGGATGATGGCTCTGTGGTGCTTGCCAGCAAAGATTATCGTCTGTACATATATCGCTATGTGCAGGTTCCCCCGATAGGTCTGTAAACAGCAGACTCTTGTTGCCAGCACGAAGTCCACCACTCTAGACTCTTAATTTGTTTTGCATCATGAGTACATGCTCATGAAGTGTGCACACACTTTGGCAACTTCTGCCCAAATGCATTACATTTTCGTGATAGGGTGCAAAGTGCAAGACTGAAGTGACTTAACCTCGCCCGGTGTGTCCTTAGCTGTGAATTAATACCTGGCGAGACTTGCCAAGTTTCACGATATGTGAATTGTATGTAATCTTATCCAAGCATTGCACATGTGATTGTTGGGGTTATTACCCAGATTCGTTAAACTTGTCCGTTGTTAGTGCTTTTAGTAAGATATCTCTTCACTGTTGAGCACATTATCACCCATTCCAGATGTTAGTATGCCTGGCTATGTAGCTGGTGCGATTTAATGGACGTTTGTTTTTTCTACCTGTGTCCTAGGTAAGAATGTGTGGTTTGATACAACGTTATTGATGTTGTTGTTGCTGTATTTATAATAACATATCCTTCTTCCTCACTTACTTGGCATCTGGGCGGGCATGCTGATGGAAAGATCTCTCCATTGTTGCATTTTTTTTTTCTACTTAAGACATTGTAGACTTCTCTACTAAGAAACCATTCCGAATCTGTTGTTAGTGCATTTTTTGAGGAGTGGTGTGCCAAGATTTGCTGAATATTTCATATTGTGTTGTAGAACTCTGAAGTAGTGATTTTCTTCCCCTGACAGAATTGTTAGTTATAGGTTGTAGTTAGTTTTGTAATTTGAACTGTTATGAATGTGTTGAAAGGTTCTCATGACCGACGGTGGGTTTCATTACCCTGCCTGTGAAGTGGCACACATTTTAGGCGTTTCCTTTCATGCATCATTGTTATTTTTTTATGTCAAAGTGAACCAGCAGCATTGTTTTGACCAAGAACTTTTTAAATTTATCAAACAGGGAATTACTAGCAATTGCTGAAGAGTGATTGGAGTTAAAAAAGTGGTGCCTAGCCCAAGAAAGTGTTAACAGAAGTGAAAGCATCATGTGTGAAGCTCTATTTTATTACATGCTGTTTGTGTTTTCTTGCACTGTAAATTGTAATGAGAGATCCATTTTTGCACATTTTCAAGGCAAGATGTGATTGATTTGAGAGATTAAGATTTTTAATGCAAGGAATCCAAAGATTTGGGTAGAGAGGAACCACTGCTCCATGTTGTTTTTATTTCTTTTCCTAAGACTGCTATAGATTTATAATGTGCAGTGTTTGGTTTGTTTTTGTTATGCTGCCCTTGGGGAGTATGTGAAGTACCGGCCATGGCCGACGCATGCTAGTCACTCTAATGTGTTAGATCCTACCTTCCATGACGCCTCGGATTGCTATAAGGTATCCAAAGGCTTTTCTATTAAATGCTGTTTTTATTTTTATTTGTTATCTTTTTTAAGTTTGGCTTAGAGAATCTGGTTGGATTATTGATGCACTGCAATATTAGTCCCCATTCTGTCAAGTAATCTTTGCCCTGTTTTAAGTATGCTGCCAGAGTTTAAGATATAGGACGCAGTCGGTTACGAAGAATTTCTTTTTCAGTTCAGTTTCCTTTATCACTGATGTTTTAATTACATGGGTTATACTTGAAGCAAATAGAATATGTATGATAGAGTTGGAAAAATCGAGATTATTTGGTTGAAGTATTACTTGTGTTTGTTTTTCAAAACCAAGAGATTGTTTTTTGTGTTATCCATAGGACTAATATCAAACCATTTTAATACCATCACATGTTTTTTTTTTCTTTGTTTATTTTTATCTTTGTACTGAGGTAAGAAGTTACCATACCAGGAGTAGCTAATACATTTCAGTATCAATGCACTGCTGATTAAGACAGTTTCATTTTTTTTTTGTTTTTTTTTTTGTTTTTTCTTTAATTAAGTTTTGTCAAGTTTTCTCATCTCTATCAATTTTCTTACTGTCATGACTCATTCAGGTACTTTCTCTTGGGTTTGGAATTGATTGCTTAATTTTGAGATTTGGATTTGAGTCTCCTTTGCGACCCAAATCTCTCAATGAAGAAAGGTGATTGCTCTTCTTCAGTTTTCTTTCAATATGCTCAATTTGATGTGTTCTGTTTTGTTTTGTTTTATTGATTTGAACAAGCAATACGTGAGTTTTTTTTTCTGTTCTAAATGGGTTTCAAAAATGTTTCAAGGCAATATTATTTAACTGTGAAAGTGTTGCTCCTTTGGGCAATCTAAACTGTTCGTAAACTTTCATTAGCTTACGTGTAAGGAGCACTCTATGGTTTCTTCTTGAGCTTTAATGCCATAATTAGCTTTGATTTAATACCTCAGTGAGTGTGCTGGTCTAATGTTGTTTTAATTTCAAATTTTCTTGCAATAAATGTTTTGTTTGTTTGAATCTGATTAATTTTTAGTTTCTTTCTTTTTGTAAGTAAGTAAGTAGTTATTTGCAAAACATCATTTCCTCTCTTGAAACTGCATTTTAATTTCACTTTGACTGGCTGTACATTGTCATGACAGTCATGGCAGCCAAACTTCATTACTTGCTAAAAGATCATGAAGCGGTCTTCTACCGCTCACTTTGTAGGTATGTAATATTTTCAAGTATTTTTGTACTTTTTTGTATTTGCTCTAACTTTTACATGTCTACTCACTCTTTACTGCTGTGTCTATCTTGGTATTTCACATTGGTATTGCATTTACTTTTCCAAACATGCAGGGACTCGGTTATCTAAAGTGTGCGTATGTGTGTAATTGTGTGTGTGCGTTTGTATGTATGTTAAGAAAAGATGTCTGTCACAGTGTCCCAATGTGTAGTTTTGATATTTTCTTGATGTTAGCTTAAGTTTGCGCCAAACAATGTGTGTGTAGATAAGGCACATCCTGCCTAAAATGCCTCTTGCCAACGTTCACAATGTCAGGAATTCATTTATCAGCTTGAGTACGAAGAGGTTTGCAAAGAAATTGTTGCATGGTTCCTTTCAAAGGGAAAGACTGAATCTAAAAGAGATAGGCTTAAAAGATGTGTTTTAAAAGTTTAATGTTGTTGTCCTTCTGAAATTTCTTCACATTGACCAGTTAAATTTGAAAAAAGAAAGAAAGGAAAGATATTTATTTTCCAAAAGTTAGTTGAGCATCTCAAGTCTTGCACTGAGTTATTTCTTTTACCTCAGTGCTAATGTTTTTGAAAGGTTAAAGTTAATGCATTTGTTGTGCTGCACTCACTCTGGTGAGATTGTTAAGGTCAGTGTCAATTATCTTGGTGACATGTGACATGCAGCATTGATTCTTTGTCTCAAGTTGACACCTTTTCCCCCACTGCCTGGGTGTCTTAACAGTAGCTGATTTTGACTAATGTGAAAACAATGAATTTAACTAATGCTGATTACTCCATAAAATCTTTCTTTTTCTAGACTTCACATATTCTAAAGTTTGTTTTTTATACCAATAGTGATGTTTGCATCTGTTTTATTGTTGATGTTTCTTCCATTGTTTGAAATAAAAGACTTATCAGAAGTACACATGTTTCCTTTATCTCTTTCCGATGCAAATTTAATTTTACCAAGCTGTTAGAAATTGTTTTTATTTCTCTCGTTCTGTCAAGCAGAATGTGTAAATCTGATTCAGGGACCTCCAACTTTTCTAATTAAATTGTTTTCTGTTCATAATTGCCCTTATGAAAAGTTACAAATTCTTATTCACTTTCTATTTTGAATGTGTCTGCCGAAAATAAAAAACAAGTTATTGTTTGGGGTAGCTTTTAAAATAAGATAATGTGGAGACTTGAGAGAAAGAGCTTAGGCTATTTAAGCACATTCATGCAGTCTTTCTTTTTTTCTTTTTGTGATGAGACATTCAGAAAACCATTTTTTTTTTAGTATCTTGACTAGAGCATTCCTCTTCAACAATTACACAGTGGCATTGAACAGAGGCTGACAAAGCTCAGTATTTGTTAATTGTGTTGTATTATGGCCAAGATTATGATAATCAAAATGGTGATGATCTTGTGTAAGGTATCTGCACTTTGCAAGTGTTTGTTATAATTAATATTAAATACGCATTTGTTGTGTTCCATATCAAAAGTTAGACTAATGACAAGGAATGAGCCTCAGTAGCACTACTGCCAGTAGTAACGTACAAAATGCTTTAATTGTTTAACTTATCCATGCCCTTAACTTTCCTTAAATTGACGTATATATCTGTAAATAGAGGAACTCTTTTGATGTGCCTGTACTTGCATGAAGAATTTTCAAACTCAGATTGCTAGAACCTTTCAATTATTTTATGATATATAGCAGTTTTTTGACACATTGTAGTGGAATCATTGTTGTGAATATGGGATAGATAAGGTTCCTCACTGTGTACAATAATCTGCGTCATCAAATTACATGAAAACTTGTCCTTGGTAATTCAAATAATGATGCAAGGTTCTCTTATATCTATAGTAGGAAACTTGGAGTAGTGTGAATATTTTTGTATTGTTAAACTGCGCTGTCCTGCCTCACCAGTCCCACTTTTACTCCTCCCATTTTCTCTTGTGGATATCGCAGGGTAGTTGTACAAGAACTGTTTTCTGTGACAAAACAGCAAGTGTTGTGTTTCATTGTGTGTGACGTAGATTGATTGCTTTCTCTGTTCTTAGATATTTAGTCTGTTGCTTGAGGTATTAACCTCCTACATAAAGGATTGATTCATTTATATATCCTGTGTTTTGCTTCAAAGACTTTGAATTTCTACTGTTGATGCAGACTCTGATGTTTTGTCATTTTGAATTGTTGTAAAGAAATTCTTGAAAAATCATTTTGTTGGTCGAGTCGATGGTAAGGTTGAACAGAAGGAATTTAGGGGTGGGATGTGCTCAAGATAAGTAATATTAATTTATGGTTGTTGAAGTGTTCCTATTGATCATTACTTGGAACAAATCATATGATTTTTAAAACTGAAATTGGTTCAAGTTGTTGAAAAAAAGTTGTTGTTTCTCTCATTGAGGTAAGACTTGACTGATATTAGGATGATAGTATGACTGGAAAGGGAAACAATCTTTTCATTTGAAATATTATTTCCTACCAAGTTTCCTGTGTTGATTTTTGGAGCTGTATTTGACTTTGGCCTGTGTGCAACTTACAATTTGATACACTGTTGTAGGTTTGACAAGAACAATGATATTTTTGGGAACAGCCCTCCCCTTCATCTTGTTCAAAAGTTGGTTGCAGATTTCAGGGGACAAAAATGTCACAGTAGTAAACTTGACAAAGATGGTGTCTCTCTCTCTCTAGCAATTAAGTATCATATTGTAAATTTTCAAGTAGTCGCATCGCAACTGTCAATTTTGGTAATCTTATTGTATTATGTGTATATATATAGTTGACTTGATTCCAAGCTGACAAACTTTTTCGTCTGCAAACAACGATGGCTTCAATTTTTTTTCTTGATATGTACTAGTCTTTGTTAATGTTATAGACTGCGAGATGTTGTCGCTATACTCTGCCTACTTGAAATGCGAGGCCTACGTAGTCTGGATGAGCTTTGCCTCAGGTCCTTTGCTTATCAATAATTACCATCATCCATAGAGGAATAATACTTTGATTGCGGGGACATGTTATCTAATATTATTGTCATAACTTAAACTGATCACTTGTACATTATGTTCATAGACTTCCTCTTTCCTTTAGTTGTAGGCAGCTATAATTTTATGCTGCTATGTTCGTGTTTATCTTAATAATTTTTGTTTTGTTTTGAGTAATATTATTCCTTTTAGTATCATTATTCCTTGTGCTTAAATTTTGCATTTAAATTCACATGCAACAGTAATACTTGTGAATTCTTGTCACTGGCATTTTGTTTGAGCAAGATCTTATGCCATTGCTTGATATCATTTTGGTTGAATTGAAATTGTACATGGAAACATTTTTGTTTATATGCCTTTGGTTTCAAGGACATTTTCCCCATTTTTTCTCATTTAAATGAGAAAATGTGACATTGGTTGCTTCCTGTAATTTTTTTCCTTTACATTTTTTAAGCGATGTTCTAATATTTAAATATCTTTACAAGCTTCCTCTTTTTTATTTTCAAGCTCTTTCTTTCTCTCTGTTGACGTCTTGCTTAATGTTGGAGTTATGAACCTTTATCTTAATGGAGTCTTAGCTTGCATAAAGTAGTATGGAAAAGGGGAAAAACTGGTATCTTCAGCATGTGGTGTATGCATGTGCCTCCTCGTTCGCTTCAGTGGTGAGGTGGAAATCACAGCAGGTAAAAACATTGCACCAAAATTTCTTTGAGATATGTAATGGAATCTTGATTGCTGATTTTTTGCTCTCTTTGTTGTTTGATAGATTTATTTCTATGCTATAGTACATTGTTTTTCTTAATGTTTTGAAGTTCTCAAGAGGCAGAGTGGCAAGGCCTATTTTTTATGAAAAGAAAGACTGAATCAGTTTTAAATTGAACCATGGGCAGATGACAAGAGACTTTAATTCACTTTTTAATATTGGAAGTTTAATTCTTCTCTTTCAGTGAAATCGGATTTTGTTAGAAGTTACTTTGGAGAGATACTCTTCTGCTAGTTGATATATGGGGTTCTGAATGGTGATAGGAATATGCTTCGTATGATATTTTCTTCAAAAGTTCTCTTGGCAGTAGTAATATAAATTGATTCAGTAATGTCATGTCTTTAAATCCCTTTCCCTTCAAACCCTCTCTCTTCTGTTATTTTCTCTTTGCTTGGAAGTGGATCATAAAGTTAAGGGAAGAGAGAAATTGGTACGCCAAGAACTCATGAATGAATTGTCAAGGTGTTGTTGCAGTCCTCCTCAACATGCTTTGCCTTAAGTCTCTGCATGTGAAGCCTTTAGGGACCATCATTTTGGCCACATTCATTTATGCAATTTCCATGGGATTTGCAATGTTCACTTAAAATTATGGGTTATGTACAAAGTAATTTTTTACTTTTACTATCTCTGTTTTCCAACTAAACATTAACTGTTTGGTGATCAGTTTATGTTCTCAAACCTTATATTCCTGGTTTTTAAGTACTCTCTCACTGCTTCATTTTGTGGCAGTGGACAATAAGAAAGGAGACATGTGTTATTCTTCTGTGAATGGAATTTTGAAATTGTTAAAATGTTGTAGATGCAAAAAAAATGTTATTACTACTAAAAGTAAGAATTTCTAGGGCCGTTAAGCTGTTGTTTATTCCACTTCAAACTTTGAAAATTAATTAAAATGAGCTTATATTTTTACACCCCATTGTCATTTTAAATTTAGCCTTTTCATGCTGATTAACTTACAGTATCCTTTGAAGAAAGTTTTCAATTTTGTGTTAATTTGCTGAGCTGTAATAATCAGCTGCTAATGTGACTAGCTTCCAAAAAAAATCTTTCATTAATTGGACGACTGAACAACAACATCCTTTGTTGGGAAAATGGCTTGTTGTATATCGAAAACATATGTTCCACAGACAGAATGTTATTTTTTGGTCTTAAATCAGTGATTATTTCCTATGGCAGACTCATAAAACCCCTTGACATTCTTCCATGAATTATGAGCAAGTTTTTCTTTTTCAATTCTTGATTTCTGGTTAAGAACAAGTGTGAGATACCGATACTGCGTCAAACTGAAAATTTGTTCGTTCTCTTTGTTTTTCTTTTTTATGTCATGTGTAACACAGTGGACTAGTAATTGGGAGTGCCCACAAAAGTACTTCTTTCACGCTTCCATCAGGCATGTGCGTAACTTTTCCACCTGTCAAGAGAATGTAATTTTGTCAAATAATATCCAGCATAACACATTCCACTGTTGCATCTGTTATTTTTATTACTAATGTATGAAAACTGAACTTATTTGTTGTGAACAATGAGCCCTATGTTCATTATATTCTAAGAAATATATGGTTACAATGATATGTGCATATGTTTAGTTTTGTATTGTGACCAAATGGTTGTCATCATGCCCAATATTGATTGCTTAAGTTAGGTGTTTCAGTTTGTTTCATCAAAAGTTTCTATTTTTCCATAGATCAATTTCCTTGTTAACTAATGTGTGCCTAGTCAATAAATTCAGGTATGAAATCAAAGCCGTTTCCATTTAATCCTGTTGCGACTTTACAAAATGTTTCTCCTCTCCACATGAGGAAGTAATGATTAACTGTTGCGTTGTGCGATACAGCAGGAAAATAATGCTCCCATGTTTTCCCCTTTTTGTTGCGGAGGAGTTTTGTTATAATTATTTGTACAAAATGGATCAGGAAATGTAATGTAAGTGATGCATGTGGCCACCTTTGATTTTTCTGATTCTTCCTTTGGATAGTATGTAAAGCAAGCACAAGATTGTCTACAGAGACTGAGCTGTGGTCTTGAATTTGGGATAGGACTTCTTATTGAATCTATTTTAGATACTGTTGAATATCCTCAGCACAAAATGCATAGACCAAGTATATCATATTGAAAATTTATGGTAATTTAACAAAGAATACACATCAGTTCTTATTTTCATGTTTCTTTCTCTTCTATTTTTTTTTTCAGCTGTTCTGATGTATTGATCCTGATTTTTTTCCCTCTTATTCTGGTATCCAGTTATGAATTTAAATCAATGTGTCCAATTTTTCCGAAGTTGCAAAGTACGTTTTAAGAAACTCCATGTCTTGAAGAGAAGTGTCCCTCACAGTGTTCAGCCTGGTGTAAATCAATATTGGCCTTTTTGGTTTTGTTTATTTTGTTCAGTGTTTTTCTTTTATTTTTAAAGCAATTGTTTTAATTTATGATATAGATTTTGTTTTTTTTAACTTGATAGTTTTTATGATTCAGTGTCTTTCATATCAGTTTGTTACAATGTGTGTATCATGATTGTGTACAATAAATTACTTGTTTGCTTGAACATGACTTTTCTTGTTCTTAATACCTTGTTCCACTACTCGTAGCAGTTCAGAATTAAGCACTTTTCTATGACGAGAACAGTCCTTGCAGAACGTTTGAAAATTTTTGAGAAACTTTTTTGTTTCTAAGTAAGGAAAAGGACAGAATAATATGAGCTAAATTTGAGCTAATCATGGAGCTCAAAGTGATTAGCAGCATGGGCACTATTGCCTGGTGGCATTATTACACTGTGGCGCAGTGGAAAGAGCTTCAGATCTCTATCCTAATAGACTGGGTTTCAAACTTGGCATCTCCTTTTTCCCTACTTCAGTAACGTTAGTTTTCATACGAGGAAGGAACACAGGCTTGGAGAGAAACCCGTGGAATATCGCCGGACAGGCAGACACCACACCGAGTCGCGTGGTAGCGTATTTTGTTAGTTGTGAAGGAGCCAAACACTAGAGAATAGATAAACGAATAGAGCGACGATGCCCTATGCTTTGGTGCAATTTCAGCGTAGCCGGTATTCCATGAGTTCGCTCGGCGGAGCGCTCTAGCGGACGCTTTTCCAAGTGTTTTCTTTCCCCGTACGAAAAATACCGTTACTGAAGTAGGGAAAAATAAGATACCAAGTTTGGATCCCGGTCTATTAGGATGAAGGTCTGGAGCTCTTCAAACCTTTTTTTTTTTTTTTTTTT
>CABIKL010001263.1:0-16177 GCA_902196195.1 Aptinothrips rufus | reverse complement strand
GGGGGGGTCGCTTGAAAATGACGGACCGATGACAGAGGGGAGGGGGGATCAAAAAAGTCAAAAAAACGATGACGTCATTTTTGAACGGCCCCCATGGCGAGTTCCGCTGCTGCTCCCCGCTCCCCCTCTCGCCGCGTCGTTTTCTTCTTCACACTTCCGTTCTGTACTTCTTTGAAGTACCCTATTGAATTAAAGTTTATTGAGGTCAAAATTAAAAGGACTATAAAGTCCCGCTACAAATGTAGACCTGCTCTCTAAGACAGGTATCACAGCATTTCACGAAACAGCAACAAACAATCAAAGTTATGAAAAGTACAATAATTCTACAATAAAGTAATATAATAGACACATCACAGTCTTGCTAAACATTTCTCAAACATTAACCTTCGACAGGCTGGATCAGAAAGGTGCATATATTCATACAATTTAAAATCATTCCATATTTTAGCGGCTTTACGAGGGTTTACGAAGGAGAAATAAAAACTGATGCCAATTAAGGACGGTGTTCTGAATGTTTATAGGAAAGCAGCTCCGTGCGCTCCAGACCTGGGAGTCCAGCTGGACGTGTTCGACGAGCAGCGTGAGAGCGACGAGGCCAGCTTCCTGCAGACGCCGCACGGAGTCGACCTCAACTCCCACCTGGACGTCTTCTACGCCATCCTCAGACAGGTGAGCTACGCAGTCTCTGTTGGCGTGGAGGGAAGACCGCCGCCGGGGCGCCAAGTCCGCGCAGTCGCACAAACGCGAGGTAGGCCAGGCCATGAAAAATTTCGCGAGCAGACCAAGCAAAACAGGCAGACGAAACTCAGGAATTGAATGGAAATGAAGTAAGTACCTTCAGTTGTCTATTTTATATTTTCGTTTTCCTTCATGCTAACATTTTGCCGATTTTGTCAGTCCGATGTACAAATGGTCACATGAAATTGTCTTCTTGTTGCCTTGTTAGAATACGACATCAACAAGTGTCTCCTCATGAAGGTTAGGTAGTTTTGCTAAAACGTTAGAAGTTTTTGATAATTTTTAAATGTGGCAGGCTTTGTTCGATTTTGGAACCTAATACCCTAACCATTAACCTCGAATTCTATAGTCTCTTTTGTAGCGTATTGTGTTTGAAGTTGTAAGTTTGTCATTCCTGCTTCTAGGTGGCGGACACACCTCAAGAAATACCATTTCTTAGCATTCTTCAGCATCTGTTGAGTGTTGATCCGAAGGAACCTGTTAGTGACATCATCTGGGATACAGCCGAGACCCTTGTCCACAGAGCCACTCTACTTGACAACAGACAAGATGCTTCAAAACTTTTGAGATCGCCATCATTACAGGTGAGAGTTTTAAATGTGCAAGCATGATCTGGGACATTCAGGCTAACTTGGTTTAAAAACTCAAATTCTGTATCATGCCTAGCATTTGCTTGAGGGAGAATATATATATATATGAATGATGCAAAAAAGTATCAAAATTTAAGAGCCATAGACATGAAAGGAACACTAGGTGTCCCACATTAGCCAATTTTTTCCTAGCAATACCGTGAATGCCGTTATGAATTAGAGAACTTTTATTTGACTGACTCAATTTTCTCTTCTTTCCCCAACAGTCCAAACTTTGTTCTCATTGCAATTGTCATCCTCATCGCCTCCCCGACAAAGAGAAGGACTCATCATGTGGCAGCCGCAAGCAGTCCCTTATGTCCACTCCAGTAGTGCCTCCTCCTCCGCCTGCCCCAGCTGCTGGCGGCACTCCCCCACCGCCACCTCCTCCTCCAGTTGCGCCAATAGCCCCTCCAGGTGCCCCTCCAGAGCCGAGGAGAAATGGAGCACCTCCACCCCCATGTCCTCCTCCTCCATCTGCTCCGGAAGCGTCCACAACGAGTGGATCCAGCCCGGAGCCTCCTGACGCATGTAATCAGCGGCTGCTTCCTCAGCAAGAGATTCCAACACCCAAAGCCAAGATGAAAACAATTAATTGGAATAAGATTCCCAATAACAAGGTATGGAAGAAATAATTAGATAAGTCTGCATTTTTGACATCTTGCTTGAAAGATTGCATCTTGAGGGGTACTGACCCTAATGAGACTTTCCTTGTTTTCAGGTGGTAGGAAAACACAACATCTGGTCGCTAGTAGCTCGCTCGCATCAAGGCTCTCCACTTGCTGAGCTTGATTGGGCGGAAATGGAGGGCTTATTCTGCCAGCAGGCTCCGCCAGTCCCCTCCACTTCCACTCCCTTTAGAGCTGTCAGAGAAACTCAAGATTCTGATCGCCGTCGTAAGGAAACGTCAGAGGTAAACCTGCATAATGCTATATAATGTTATGCCCAACAAATGTTGAGCTCTGTATTGGTCTCATTTGGCTTTTAATTTTTCATGGACACATATATTACATTATTTACAGATTGTTTTGCTGGATGGAAAACGTAGTTTGAATGTCAATATATTCCTGAAGCAATTTAGAAGGTTGGTATTTGAAGCTGAACATCTAGAAGAGCTCTGCTATTGATTGGTATATTGAAGTTTTGGTCAGTTATTGTTACCTTTCTGATCGAATTATTTCAGCTCTAATGAAGATATTATCCAACTTATTCGTGATGGTGCACATGATGATATTGGTGCAGAGAAGTTAAGGGGATTGTTGAAAATTTTGCCTGAAGTTGATGAACTAGAAATGCTACGAGCTTTTGATGGTGATGCCAGCAAGCTAGGAAATGCTGAGAAGTTTTTACTTCAGCTTATTAAGGTTCCAAAGTGAGTATCACATGATGTATCCTTTATTTGCTAAGGGCCATAATTTTTGAGCCCCCAAAATTATTCCTTACAGTTACAAGTTAAGGATTGAGAGCATGTTGCTCAAAGAAGAATTTGCCACAAACATGGGATATCTTGAACCAAGTATTAACTCTATGATTGTAGCAGGAGAAGGTAATCAATTTTATTATTGTAACTCATAAATAATCTCTTCAAAAATTGTATTTTTGAAGTATTTATTTCTCCAACACAAATCCTCATTTAATACTTATCTTATTCTTGCAGACTTGATGACTAATAAACCATTACAGGAGGTTCTTTACATGGTTGTTCGTGTAGGAAACTTCTTAAACTCAGTAAGAATCCAAGGTTCATCTTACAAATGTCATATCTATTGAAAAGACTTTTTTAATATACTCTCTGAATTATTTTATATTTGATGAATCCTTTATTTTCAGGGTGGATATGCAGGAAATGCAGCCGGAGTGAAACTAAGTTCTTTGCAGAAGCTCACAGATATTCGTGCCAATAAACCAGGAATGAATCTTATTCATTATGTTGCTATGGTTTGTATCTGTTATTTAATACATCACATATATGTTAGTGAAATCAATAGTAAATTTTCAATTAAAATGATGAGAGCTTGTTTGCATTTTCTTTTCATACGTGAAGCAAGCTGAGAAGAAAAGGAAAGACTTGCTGCGCTTCACAGATGACCTGACTGCTCTGGAAGATGCTACAAAGTAAGCATATTCATATTTCAAATTGTTTCCTAGTTTTATTTCTTTTTTTCTATAATCCTCTCCTCATCTGCCTGAGTCACCAAATATTTCTGTATTGTATTTAAATCATAGGACCACAGTAGAGCAGATCCAAAATGAGATCAATGCTCTCGATTTGAGGATAAAGAAAATAAAGAAGCAAGTTGAATTCCCCAGTACTGATAGCGACATCAAACAGCAAATGGCAGAATTCCTCCAGGTATCCTGCATTAAATTGATTTTCTGATCCATCCTTGTTAAATCTTTTTCTAAGTGTGATAATTTCTTTTGCATTAGATGGCTGAGAATGAAGTTCACAGTCTGCATAAGGATATGGAAGAGCTAGAAACTGTAAGATGTAGTCTTGCAGAATTCTTTTGTGAGGATGTCAGTTCATTTAAGTTGGAAGAGTGCTTGCGAATATTCCAAGGATTTTGTGTTAAATTTCGTCAAGCTGTAACTGAAAATGAAAGACGTAGGATTCAAGAGGAACAAGCAAATGCTAGGCGTAGGCAAAGAGAGGAACAGTTGGCTGCAAAAAGGCGACACTGTGAGTATACACGACAATTCAACGGACCTTCTGTTACCTTTTTCTGTGTGCTTTCAAAACTATTCATATCTCTTTATTCAAAGTGAGTGGCCAACTCGGTTCAGGCTCAACAGACTCAGAAATTCAACTTGTGGACAATCTCCTATATGATATAAGATCAGGATTTCAACAGAAGAAGGGGTTAGACAGAGATCTCAAAGTCCGCAGCATGGCTTCAGAAGAAGAAGTTTCCATCCCTGGATCCCCGATGTTACAACGCCGACGATTGGGGTCATTCTCTGGCCAGTCACCTGATCAGCCTCCAGTAAACGGAAAAGATGAAAATTACTCACCAGGTGAATTTTGAGATTAAGCTGAAAGATTATTTTTTATGTAAATTCACTGACTTAACCAAGCAATTTTTGTTTTAGATGTTACTCCTACTGGAAGCCTTCGCAGGAGGAGGAGCCGTGTTCCTTCTGAGGAGGATGACTCAAACTTGATGGATTTCTTACGAGCATCTGGGCAAGACTTGACCCGGGAACGGAAATCTTGGGGCAGCCTAGGTACTGTTCATACCGTCTAGTTCTTGCCTCTGGAGCAATTTCTCTTCCCAAATGATGACTGAGTGTGTCCTTGGTGCCATGCAGATCGGTCCTGGGCCAGGAGAGCCCGCGGTGGAGGTAGTCGTCGACGTCCAGAACTACTGAGTGCCGATTTCAGCGGTGATAGAGAGAGGCCTACATCTCCTACTCCACTCCCAGCCCCTCAGTTGCCTCCACTCGAACAGGAGGAGAAACCCAAGTAAGAACACTTGGAACCCGCTGTTGACAACCTGTTAAAAATTTTTAGCTTCCCTCCCTATTATTGCTTGACATTTTTTTTAGGGCTTGGCGCCAAAAGATTGAGGCTTGGCTTCAAGAAAATGAAAAGGAGGAAAGAGATACGGAAGACTTGAGGCGGCGTTCTAGACGTCTTCAAAACAATAGACGTTCTTTGGAGGTTGATTCAGGTCTGTTTGCATGTCTGTCTCTTGTTTTATGTGGTCTCTGTTTTGGATGTCTTTTGAGTTTGGTTTTCAATTTACATTTGTTTTTCTCTGAATGTGGTCACTGTTTGCATGTTAGAGTTTAATTTCTTCTGCCTTCAGCTGTAGTTGATTTTCTTTTAGTGCTTCAAATTTTTTCACTACACTCTATAAGATTTCTCAAACAGTGGGGGTCTTGAGAAACATTAAATAGGACTGCTTTTTTTCTTTCTTTTTTTTTTTTCTCTTTCTTTTGTGAAGATTTGATGGCTCTTGCTACGAAGCATTGGCTCAATAAATGGGTTTCACTGTGATTATACTATACATCTTCAGAAGCATTGTATCTATGTTTCTGTGGTCTGAGCTGTATTGAATTTAAGTCACTTATGTAAAGGAAGATGATATTTGTTTTTGTATGGTTTGATTGGGAGTTGAATGTTGCACCTCAGATGGGTGGGATGTGTGTAAATGTTTTTGGAAATATTATATTTCTGACTTATATTTGTTGTGTTTTTGTGATTGCTTGCTGTTATTATTTGAATGTGCTTGATTGCATGCAGAGAGCGATGGCCGTAGTGGTGGATTAGACACACTGCCGGAGGGGAAACTAGCTGACAATCAGTCACCAGGGCAGCCACCTCAGACTGCAACATCCCAGCTTGGTTCTGGTATTCCTGAGGCAGTTTCCAACTCTCAGTATAAGCGTGTTTACCCTGACTGGAAGCCAACCATTGATAAAACTGATGTTGTGGGCACCATGGAAGCCATTGCGGGTGCGGTTTTAATTTTTGAGTTGCATTATGTTCAACTTCTGAAAATCTTCTTCAGCGCAGTGGATTTTATTCTATCATGTTCACCTATTACTATCCTATCCTGTGTGTTTTTTTTTTTAACAAACTTGTGCTCATCCATCCAAATAGCGTTCTGGTAGTCACATTAGTAGTAAATAAGTTATTAACTGAAAAATTTTCAAGAAATAGAAAAGAACGGATTGAATCTAGAATGCGTCCCTGAAGTAGATTAATTTGCTCTGTGCTACATTTGGAAAATATCATTTATTTGTTATGTTTCTTGTATACAAAATTGATCATGGCCCACTTTTCTGTCAGCAGAAGCACAACCTGCCATGAAGGACAAATCGTCGTGGCGGAAATCTAATCTCAATGTTCCAAACACATCTGAGGAAACTGAATTAGAAGTCAGGCGATTAAGACGAATGAGGTCAAGAGGAAATATAGATTCTGCTACCACAGCAAATACTTTGCAAGTATGTGTTTCATTTGCAATATCCGTCTCTTTATTCCGTTATATGGTATAAGCTTTATCATCTCCACACAATATATCGTCTCTGTCTTATCATTGTTTTAATATTCTCCTTCCTGTTTTTTTTTTCAGGCAATAAAAGAAGAGGTCAAGCGCAAGATTATTCCTACTGTTGTAGAACCAGAAAAATGTTCGTCTGATAAAGACAGGCTGACATTGAGAGCAGATTCTGCTGTCGCAAGTGCATCCGGCAGTCCTCATCTCTCTCGTTCTCAATTACTGAACAAGTATCGCAACACTATGGACGTAAATGAAGATGTTTTCAAATCCATTGTAAGTGGAGGTGAGGAGAAGGACAAGGACAAGGAGGATTTCCAACTTCCACCCTCTGTTCCAAGGCATGCGCGGAAACCAGCTCTATGTGAAAATGAGGTTGTGAGTGATCGGATTGAAATTGATTCTGATAATATTGAGACACCTCCTGCAACTAGGAAGGTGTTTCATGGCTTACAGCAACAAAATCGCCGTCAAGGACCTCGGCGAAGTGCCAGTAGAGAAAGAATTTTAGCTGCTGATTCATTCACCAAAATGAGTTCTGGCGGACATGTTAAAGGCCAAGATGAAGAAGAAATGGGAGATGGCCAGTTTGAAAGATTTTCATCTGCTCGCCGCACTCGGCGCTACAAGAAGAGTCAGGATTCAGATAAAGAAGATCAGGTACCATCGAAAAAAGAAGAGGGCCTTGAAAATAGCCAGGTGAAATCTGGGAATGGTTCATCACAGCTCATCCCTGAAAAACAGGTGATAAGGCCCAATACTCTACAAGCACATTCAGCTCCTGTGAATGCTGCTCAGGAACTTGCTCAACCTCTTACAGAGGAATCACAGAAACGATTAAGAAAATGGCAAGATCGTTTGAATTATAAAGAGACTTCAGTTGATAAGTTAGGTGATGATTCAGATGGAGTTACCAAAGAGGCTCTAGCGAACATTTCTAAATCCAGTAAAGAATTGCAGAACTTGGATGTGACTACAAGACAGGGTAGAGCAAGTGCCCGATTTTTAACTGGTGTTGATCGTAATGACGTCCTGCAAGCACTGCGAAACCGTCCAAGTGAATCAAGAACTACTAATCGAGAGAGGGTACGCAGCATGATTGAACCTGGTCAAGTTCAGGAAGCATTGAAGCTCTCACGAGCTGGAGGTGACATTGTGCCGACCATTCCCAGGATTGCCAAGAGAGCCACAGCCTGCAGTCAGTACCTTATGCACGGCTCACCTATCTTGCACAATGGTTCAGGCAAAACACGACAAAGCAATGAATTTATTCCTGAAATACGAGTTCAAGCCTCAACCCCTGCTGGACATGGAAAAACTCGAACAGAGCATGATTTATTGGATGAAGGATTTGAAGAGACTCAAAGTTTAGTTTCTGAAACACCAAGTCAAGGAACCTCTTCTGATTTTGTTGATTCTCCCGCTCGCCGAAAGACAGCACATTTAACTCGAGCAGATAGCAGCGGAAGTGGTGAAACAAGTAGTAGTACTAATGTTCCAACTCAAGCAGTATCTAACAGCATATCATCTGCACCCAGCAAAGTACCTGAAAACACCTCTATGAATGGTGTGCGTCAGAAACTTGAAAGGAGCAACTCTGTCAAAGCTGCATTTGGTTCTAGAGCTGAAACTGGCAGAAGTGGTAGTTCTGTTTTGAAGAAATCCTCATCAACCGACCAACAAGGTGGTCCTTTGAGCAATTCACAATCTATTACAGCCAGACACACTAATGGTCACACCAGTGTGGAACGATCCAATTCAAAATCAAGTTTGAGGGGCTCCCGTTCGTCACTGTCCACTGAAGGTCACTGTGGTCCTAACTCAAAGAGACCAAGTGTTGAAAGGTCAAATTCTAGAACAAGTCTCCGCAGTTCCCGTAGCTCCCTTGCTAGCGCGACCTCTGTGAACACAGTTCGAAATGTACCATCTCCAATATCAAAATCTTCAAGCCAGTCTAATGTTGGCAGGTTGACAGGCTACACATCTGCAATAAAATCTCTTACATCGAACCTTCGGAAAGCAGCTCCAGATTACAATAATTCTATTGGCAAAGATCTGAACAAATCTAGCCAGCAGCGCTCATCAACAACACTCAAAAGACCATTGGTCCCTGTGCAGCCGAAAGCTCCAAAGTTGTCTGTTCCAGCTAGCAGGAGTAGCAGCAGTGGTAGCAGCATTGGCGCTACAATTCAAAGGCCGAGAGTATCAGCTGGTCTCAGCACCAGCTTTAAGGAAAACTCACACGCTAACGTACCTGCCAGCCGAAGTAGCAGCAGTGGCAGTAGTGTGGGCACATCTCCGAAGAAAATATCTTCAATAAATAAAGTGACTTTGAAACCTGTTTCAAGCAGTGGGTTACGATTTATGAGACCCACTGCTGCAAGTGTAGCGAAGGACATCCCTGGTACAGTTATCAAGCCCCGACCAGGGATTAGATCGGCTTTTAAGTAGACTAACACCTTGCTAGCAGGTGAGTTTCAAAGTCCTCACTCAAAATTTTATTGGGAATGCTGTTTTTTTAAGAGTAAGGCATAAACTCTTTTTGTGATTTGTGAGAATACTGTAGCTTAGTAGTATTGCATGTAGAGTCACTCCTGAATTGTTTAAAGAAGTGAAAACATTTCCAATGTGCAGTAATCCAGTTCATTAGAGAGACGGGTATCTGTTGTTTTAATTTTGAAGCTTGAAACTATAAACCATGAATTGCATTATTTAAAAGGTGTGAGGCAAAGTTTTCTACTGTCAATACTGTGCATTAAATCTCATAGGATTAAGATGCGATCTTCCAAAGCGGAGTTTTTATGTGACGGGAGTACAAACAATTCTTTAATTTTTTTTAGTTTAATTTTCTTACACAGGGCCTGAGGTCAGGAATATTTCTAGTTCCATTCATTTGAGGCTTTGGGCTACTAGGGTGAGTAGTTTTGAGATCGTTGAGGTCTGGCTGTGCATTTTTTTTTTTTTTTCAAATTTCATGTCTTATGCATTACTTTAGAATAGTTCCTTTTTTTTCTACATCTATGTCATTTATTGAATTATTTCCTTAAAAACTGATATTCAAAATTTCACGTTTTTCTCAGATCTTTTGAAAATTGATTTCTTTGTCCCTGTTTTGACTTTATTGCATAAATATTCTAGTCTTTTAGCTATCAACTATAATTTTGTCTGATGTTCCTTAGTTAAAAGTAACCCTGCCTATCTTTTTCAAGCATGTCAAATTACATGAATTGTGAATTGTCATTGAGTGGATTGTCTCTCTCATGATTGGCGTGCTGGAAGGAAACAACGCTGCCTGAATATTATAAACCACTTTCACTGTGGAAAGGTTCAGAGTGACTCTGTGTTACCTATTGGATAATTTTTTATCCTTTTCTTCCCCCCCTATTTTTCTTTTTCTTTTTTATATTAATCACTTGTAGAGTAATTTGAAGAATAGTTTTATGTATGGGCTGCGGATTCAACTAATGCTGGAACTAGTACTTGATGATAGACTTACTCTGTCCCTTTAATATAGCACCATGCTCTTGTAAGTGTTGTCAGAACAAACCATGCAAAAACAGAATTGTTTATTGAGTTCAATTTTTTCAGGAGAAAATCTATGTTTTAGTTTAATAGCACTGATTGATTTTTTTTTTGATTTTTTTTTTTTGATTTTTTTAAAGAAGCTACCTAGTTAAGATTGTCTCTATTTACTGGAGCAAACTATGACACATAGGAATTGTGATTTAATGGGAACTCTTCATGTCACCTGTTAAGGCAGTGCTATATTCTTCCCTTTCTGTAAATATGGCTTGAGATATTTTTTGTGATCGGTGTCTGAATCCCTTGATCTTTTCTTTGTGTATGAGAAATAGTAAGTTCTCTAGTTTCTCCATATCTAATATAACTGTCTGAAAAAGTGTTTCATACTTACTTTACTAATGTTTATTTTAAGCACAGTACCCGCTCCATTGTGACTTCATTGGAATTGTATATTTTTTATCACAGTTCTTTTTGATGATGAAAAGTCTATCTACTTAACAGTAAAACTTGAGATGATTTTGCAATACGAATGTCCTCAATGTAACATGTGTTGTAGCTTAAATGGATCACATTGGAAGGTCATTTTTTTGGGGTGAAAAGTCAAAGGCATTCTTGCTCGCTTTGCTCTGCAGGGAGGCATTGCCCATGCATTGCCAATGACTTTTTCGAGTATGTAGATTTGTAGATCTTATGTTATCTCCAAAGTGTGGATTTTCATCTCTTTTCTATTTAAACCACTATGTAATTTGTGGTGAATGTATTTTCTATCAAAGGATTTTAAGAGCAGTAATTTCAGTAAGTCGATGATGATGTTTAAACATCTCCAATCATTGAGACTAGGAATGAATGAGTCAATTATTTTCAGCCTTTTAAAATTTTCTGTATTTCTGTATTTCCTTCACGAAAATGAGACAAAATTGTGTTTTTAATCCTCAGGTATGGGTTTTCTTTATTGCTGGGCTATTATCTCAGTGATAAAAAGTGTTATCATATTTCCTAGCCAATGTGGGAATTATTCAAAGACCTTAGTTGTAGCCTTCATAGCCAAAGCCTCCACTTGATAGACACTATTATAGAAGATTCAGATTAATGCAAATGTAGTACAGTACCTCCAAACATTGAGTTATATTATTATCAGTATTGCTTTGAACATGGCAAAATGTAAGAGTTAAGCTTTCACTGTAAATATGTAGATCTAGTCACAACATCTCCTTTGATTGAAAATCAAATTGTCCTGACTGTAGCATTTATCATGTGTTTTGTGGTTACGCATCCGTCTCTTCTCCTTTTCATGCTAGATGAGCAGTAAAAAGGTTTCAAATGTGACAAAGAATTGACTACATAATCATTCTCGAACATGGAACCATTTATCCTGGCTCATATTTAGCACAACTTTTAAGTTACCATGTATTGCCTGTTGAAGATGCAGAACACACATATAAGTGGAAGCAAGTGTGAGCCAATAATTTTTTGAAGTGCTTGTGATCCTTTTTTAAGCTTACACTAATTATTCAAAGCTGATATTAGTCTGGCTCAGAAACAGGTGTTCTGATGCCCTGTACCTTTGTAGTTTTGTATTCTGTATTGCAACGTTCATATTATCTCAATAATTTGTGGGTCCTCCTCCTGATCATGACTGATTGTGAAATAAATAATAGTTTAACTACAACTTTATGGTTTGAAGATTGCTTTATTTTCATTTTGAAACCTGTCATCCTTTCACAAACAAAGCTGCTGTCAGTGCTATGAGACCAAACAATGTGAAACAAAATAGCTATAAAATTAAATAACCTTTAAAAAATAGAAACATTGAGAAGTGTGATTAAAACTCGTCATATAAGCAGCCTCATTACACCAAAAGAAACATTGGAATACAGCAAACATTACTTCTCATGAATCATTTCTTGCATTCTCACTAGGGAATGCAAGAAAAGAAATAGTCTGCTGTTAACAAATTTGTTTTTACCACAACTTGTAAAAACTAAAATATATGTGCAGATAATAACTGACAAATTAAGGAAAATCAGAGTTCAAAACCTGTGTGAGGGAAACTCCTTTCATCATTCACCATACCTCAAATCACATTCAATTCATACACAGAGAAATATATTAACCTAGGAGTTGAAAATCACAGACAAATTGCACACTTTTTTTTAAGACTAATTAAATTAGCACTACCTCCTGGGCCGAACAGATCGTTTCATTGGTTTCTTACGAGTCTTTGATCTCTTGGGATTCCAAGTAAAATCAGATGCAGCACTTGAGGAGGAATCCTCACTTTCACAGAAAGGATCTATATCCTGAAAGCTGTCATCACTGATGTAACTTTTTGAAGTATTTTCTTTAAAATATAAGGGTGTTGTTTCTGTCTGTCTTTTGACTCTACTTCCATGCTCCTGCTTCTTTACATCAGTCACCTTCACATCCTTAGGTGGTGAGATACTTTTGTTGAGCCCATTTTTTAGCACTGTAGAATTAACTTGGGGCTTACTTGAAATAACACTAGTGCTGTTAGAATTGGTTTCATTATTTCCTGGCTTTGAGAGTGGTGTAGAGGTGCTTGAGGATTTTTTTAAAACAACATTAGTATTGTTCGCACAGCTTTCACTGTCTTCTAACTGAATGAGTGACCTTGGGCGCCGCCTGATATATATAATATTCTCCATAGAGACAATCTTATTTCCCTCACTAGCCGTTGTGCTATTGCTAGATGAATTTTTCTCCACAGCAATGAAACTCTTTTTTGCTACTGGCAAACTTTTATCACCATTTTCCTTTTCTGTGGCACGTGGATTTTGATTAATTCTACTATTTACTGAGGGACCAGGATGTTTTGAAACTTCTTTTTCAGACTCTGGAGAGGATCCCCCAAAGAGTTCTTCCATCAGTTTTAGTTTTGGTTTACATGTGACAATCTGCTCCTTCTCATTGCTAGGCTCGGAGTTTTTCTTTAGACTCAGAGATCTTTTCCTGCTTAAAACTTGTCTGGCACCACTCCTGCTGTCCTGACAACTTAGAACTCCTCTTTTATTGAGCTCTCTAGTGGGGACATGGTACAGGCCATGTCTTGTCCTCACTCTCTGCGCTCGTGGACTCAGACTACGAGATCGTCGGTCACGTATATGCACTCGAATTTTATCTTCATAAGGTATTCGTTCAACTCTTCCACTTCGGCCATTCAGCAGCTCTGAAGGACTTCGTCTCTCCGGCATATGAGCAAAGGATTTCACTGAAGACAAATGTCTACTGCTGTACAAAGGGCGCTGATTTTGAAGAGAGCGAAAATCAGAGGAGACTCTGTGGTCATCACCTTTTTTTATGGGTGATTTTTTATATTTTCCATCTGGAGATTTGGACAAACTGCTTCTTTTTGTGGTTACATACTCATTTGAATATGGTTTTGGAGCACCAGTATTATCTATAATTTGGTTGCTCCCATCTGTCGCATCTTCTAGAACTATAACTGACTTTGCTCGACGGCGTGGTTTGAAAGGACACTGCATAAGTAAATTCTCATCTGACCAACGAAGAGCAGAAACACTTTTGGTTACCTGTACATTGTTTCTTGTGGTATCAGAAGCAATTCCTGATGTCTGTGAGGTGCCTGGGGCTGATGTGAATAAAATTACCTTTAGATCCTCCTTCACTTTCTGGGTTACATTCACATGCGTTTTCTGAAGTTCACCAAGAAGATCCTCAATCATCGGGCATTTAACTGGAGTAGGTGGCGGTGTGGTCAAAGGCAAGGGAGGCTTAGGTGCTGGGTCTCCCTTCGGCAGAGGAGGCTGTTTTTGGAACTGTTTAGGGGCTGCAATTGAAATGGAATGCATTGGTTGTGATTCTGACAAAATCATCTTGCACCCTACACCATCTTCTGCCTCTGTTTTATCTTTTGAAATGCCATGAGATGTGGCTCCTGTAATTAGTAAGTGCTTCCTGATATCAGGAGTTTCAAAAATATTATCTTCCTGGACAAATGGTTCAGCTGACTGTTCAGAGGCACTTTTCACCATAGATGTCTCAGGTACAATCTTTGCATCAACCGAGATGGACGTAAAATCATCTGACAAGACTTGCTTGTTTCCATTCTGCTTGCTATTACCACAACTTGATTTTTCCAAATTAAGGGATGAATTCATAGCAGCTGAATGTGCGTCATTAACATGCCTTTGTATCAGGTTCGTCATCAATTTTTCTACATTCAGGTTGCGATTCGTCTTAGAAGTATCTTGAGATTTCTGGTCTAATAGGTTTACATCCCCATCAATTACTTGGTCTTTACATTCTTGTCTCTCTCTCAGAATGTTGTTGCTACTACTTGACTCGGAGCTTATTGAATGTTCACATGCTTCATCTTTTGACAAATATTTTGCTTTCATCTCTATTGCACCTTCACCAGATCTGCTATTGACAGGAATTAACTTTGTGCAGCTGGACTTGTTTTTTGGTTGATCCATTGGTTCACAATGCTGTTTCTTGTCTCTCAGACATTTGCTAAAGCTCTTATTGGCACAATCTGACTTTGTTCTCTTGGAGATTTCACTTGCGTTGTCCTCTGATAAACATTCGCTTTTCTTGCTGAGTAGAACTTTGTCTGAACTCTCATTTACATTTCTTGACTTAGTTTTCCTTGTCTCCTTTTTATCAGCTTGGTCTGAATATTGATCATTTCTTTTTTTATCTGATGCAGCTTTCTCCGAGCTGCTTGAAACAACAGGTTGCTTTTCATGCAACTTTCTTTTAAAGGGGCATTTTCCATCACCCAGCCTTTCCCATACGCTCTTCCTCTCAGAGTTGCCTTTGTTTTTATCATCACACGTAGAGGCTTCGTCTGACTTGTTAGAAGACGTCTCACTATCTAAATTACATTTTTCATTTGTGACTGTGACATGTTCTATAATTTTACTCTTTTTGGGATCATTCTTTACAACCATCTGCACCTGGGTATTCTTATCTGCAATCGCAGCCCGTTCTGGAGACCTCTCATTCTTCTTGACCAACTGACTGTTCTCGTTTGATGGTTTTGCAAATTCAGATAAAGACTGCTGGTCTCTAAGAGACATTCTTTCTACAAGAGGAGATGAGATGGCTAAATCTGAATATTTATCATTCTCCAGTTGTTGCTTCAAGTTTGTCTTCATTGCTTCCACACTTAGCTTTGAACTAGCCTCAGAAGTGACTTCGGTTTTCTGACTTGCTGGTTTCTTGCGACGACGAAAGAGTAAATTATCTATCCTGGAACATATTGGAGAGAAATTACTTGTGAGGACAGTAACGCAAGTACCAGTCAGCATTAAAGAATAGTGATTCAAAATTGAAAAGATAACTCATAAGTTGCCATTCTCAAACAAAAAGATCACTTACTGCCTTCTCAGGTCTGCAATCACTTCATCTTTGCGCTCTATTTCAGTGGCTGCAGTCTTATAGAGGACTGATATATTGCAACTAAGGCTTCTGTTGGATTCTTGCAAAATTTTATTTTGCTTACGGAGAGTTTCCAATTCTGGTAGAAGTTGTGATACTTGTTCCTTCAGAGCATGTTCTTCTTCAGTATACTGAAAAGTGTGACATTCATTTAGTATGACAAAGAAAATGTCTTAATCATCAGATAAGTACGACAATGACTTCTCCAAAATAAAATAAAAAATTTACCTGTTGTTTCTTTTCAACAGCAACAGCCAAGTCCGCATAAATGTCAAAATCCTCATCGTCATTAGGTGGGAGTGAAGTGATGCTCATTTTTCTTAGGTAAAAACGAACAACAAACGCATGGAATATGAGTTAATAAAATTTGAAATGCATCGAAGAATTATCTTGAAAATGTATTAAAAACAGATAAAATTCCCTGCTGACGAATGTAAACAAATTAACCTCAACCAAGCAAACAAAACCAAACAAAACTTTGAGCGGGACTATAAATTAGTATGACAAATTTACGATGGCTTTTGAAGTTTTGTAGAGGGCGGATGCGGTGGGTTGTGGGAGTGGGGGTTGTGGGCATGAGGGAGAGGGATGGGGAGAGGGGAGAAGTAGTGGGCAGGGCAGGAGGGTGATCAGCAGCAGGTCACATGACGTGCTTCGCTCTCCCCTTGCTGTCTCCCCGAGGCGGGGTGAGGGCCGCAGCAAGGGGTGGGAGGGGAGAGGCGGGGACGGTTAAATTGTCAAAGGGTAGGGAAAAGCATGAGCACGGAGGGTGATCAGCGAATGAAAAATCGTAGCGGACGGAGCAGCGAACGGCTCGGCGGACGGAGCGGCGAACAGAGCGGCGGACGTGAACAG
>CABIKL010001262.1:0-16180 GCA_902196195.1 Aptinothrips rufus | reverse complement strand
GGCGCTGGACTTCCCTTGAGATCACTAAGATGTCGAGATGACAGAAATAAAAATCCACTGGACACCATTTAAATTTGGACGTGTTTGGGACTTCCCTGGGAGCGCCTGGAGTACAAAGCCCCCAGTGAGAAATGATGGGTTGATTTGACATGCAGTGGGCGCACACATCGGGGCGCACCCTGTCTCTTGCGACTCGACTCATATTTCTTGACCTTGACGCGTTAGGAGATGCATACTAGAGCAGGGTCAGGTCAGAGCAAGCAAACTGACGTCAAAAAAAAACATGAAGTAAAACATATGTCGAGACGACGTGAAGGTAGTCCGATTGGACTTCCCTCTTCTGCTTGAGGGGAACAACGACCGCGGCGATAAAGATACCCGCCCGAATTTACCCATACAGAATCCCATTTATCAAATGAAGAATTGAAATATATTCTTTTCCTATTCTCAACTTTTAATAACATTACAGCGTGAAAGGATGAAGAAGAGCTGCGTGGCGTGACTGATGAGGCTCTGCCGACTGTCGGTAACAGCATACGTTATGAATGGTCAGCTGTCTGGCATGAGCAAGCGTCATCAGCAGTTCTGATCCGACAGAACTGGGTACAAGAGATACCATACTACAGCTGGCACACGACTGCTTGGAATACGCTTTATTACGGATAACTCAAGGAGCAGATAACTTAAGAATAGGCAGTGGAAAATGCAATCACTGAATGAAGAAAATGTTAATCTTTCCTCCCTAACCGAGTAAGTAATACCCCAGTGAAAAATGTCACCGTCGATATCGAAACGATTTTGCAATGTCGAAATCAGCGCCAAAATAATTCTTAACACGACGTTGTTTTCAACATTCCATACCGAAAAAGACATCGTTTTTTTGAGTGTCATTAACGGTGCCGACTTCCACTTCAACGATATCGTTTCGATATCGACGGCTAAGTTTCTCAGTGGGTACGTGCGCTGATTGTGCTCTGGTTGACGCGCGGCGGGTGACGACTTTCACTTGCTGAACAGTGAACAAGGACTGTAGATAAGTTCGACGACAGCGAGCACGACAGTCATGTACATCCTTTTATCAGCCCAACACGCGGTTCGCCGCTTCGCCTGGACGCCGCCAACAGCAAATTATTTGTTCCACGTGCCTCACTATAATTTGCATTATCACACAATTTCCAACTAAAGATCAGAAATCTCAAAAACAGAAAAAACCTATTTGATTTCAGTGCTGAGGAATTTTTAAATCAGTTTACATGGTTTGGCAAGAGACTAGAGACGAGTTTATCATCCCTGGAAGTCTCAACAAGTAACAAGCATGACACCATGAGCCCAGAGAGGGTACGGGCATTAGTTGTGAAACACTGGTCTCACATAATGAGCCAAGTACCACTTGAACAACAGCAAGACCGACTTTTTCAAAACACATTGACTGCAGCGTTGGAAAAGTAAGTAATTTGCTGACAGAAATAAAGCAGGAATTAATTCATTAATAATATCAAAGAACAAACAAAGAAAAAAATATTTCTGACCGAACCAACTATTGCAGTGTAATTTTATCTGAAGTTCACGATCGTGTTTGCCAAGAATTATATACAAAGTATCAAGAGAAAGACTCACAAATCTTGAAATATTGTCAGCACCTAACACAAGTAAATCTACCAGCTGAGAAATTAGGTATACCAGAAGGATATGCCGTGTCTTTCCCAGCAGCAGTGAGTATATGACATCTATGAGATGAATTCAATTTACACAACGCTATAAAATTTAACTGTACAGCCGGTGTTAAGAAGCTAATCTTTGAACAGGTAGTAGAGCTTGCTGCTCTTGATTTGCAAAGATGTCCCTTGGATAAACTGAAGTGCCTTCGTTCTACTTTAGATTACATAGAGGCAGAGATTAAACAAGCAATAGCTGACACACACATTGTAACATCAGGTAAGACAAGTCATGTCTTTTAAAGTATGTGATGTAAAAAAAATTATTGGATAAAACCTGCAGATTTTTGTTTTTCTTGATGCAGCAGAGGCATTTATACCACCAATAACAACAGGGGATATGGTTCCACTCTTGGCAGCTGTTCTGATTCAGGCTAAACCAACTCACCTCGCTTCAAATTTGCACTATATTGAGTTATATCAACAAACTCTGTCTCCTTGTGACCCACTCAGGTATGCAATGCTCAAAGAGAACTCTATGAAAAGATTAAGGATTGCCAAAACTGGCAGTAAGAGTTAATACTAACTTTGTCTTTAACAGTATGAGCCTTGAAACCTTCCGAAAGGCATTGTCCCATATGTTATCTACAAAGATAGAAGACGAAGAGGAGTTCAAACCTGTTCGAATTGGAAGAGGAATGTCTAAAGAAATAAGACTTGAAGAGCTGTCACAGCTCTCTTACTATTTGAATAAAAACAGTCAAGTAAATGATGGTGATAAACTAACTCCACTTGAATGCAAACTTCATGAATTGGCTGGCAACATTGAGAAGTCCATGGGTGACAATGATTAACAACAATTGTAATTAGTTAGGCCCATTATACAGAGACAAATTCTTTCAAATGAGGACTTTGGCTTGACAACTGAAAATTAAAGGCAAACAAATAACTGAAACAAAGAAGCCATTTATTTCCACTCGTATCATAAGCCATTAATTACCTGATGATCACGAAGAATATACTAGTCCACAATATATACCATGATAGTTGATGCTTCAACAGAATATCTAATACAACAAAATGAATTTTAACATAATCCATGATTTGATTCTTCAATAATAACACTGACGAAAAATTTGTTATGCCCTACCCATTCTCTGAGCTGCCCTAAGAGCTTTCCTCTCATAATACCTTTGAACTGCATCATCAAAGGCCTGTCCAACAAGTCTCTTTGCCCATACATTGATTTTGGGCTTGACAGGTTCCTCTGTTTTTATGCTAGTGCTGCCCACACTGTCACTTGCATCATTGTTACTAGCATTCCCTGGCTCCTCGTCTGGTACAATATCAGAGCCTTTTACGCTTGCACATTTTTCTTTTGCTGGCAAGGACACATTTGACACATCTTCTTTTATAATGGCTGGCACATTGGGAATTTTATCTCCCAGGTCACTTTTATTTTCTTTAAGTTTTTTAGCTGAAGCTCTATTTTTGTCTTTGCTTTTCCCTGATTGTTTCCTTTTCTTTTTGATTTCTCCTTCTTCAGAACCACTTCCAGTTACACTACTTTCACTATCAGAGCTGCTAGAGCTTGATCCAGTGAAATCTGAGTCAGCATCGTCATTATTTTCTTTTTTGATGGTCATCTTCTCAGCTTTGCCTTCCTTATCTGAATGAGAACTGCTGGAAGAGCTGGAACGGCGCTTGCGATAATGTCGGTCTTTTCTTTGTTCTTCTTCCTTTGAAGCAGCCTTACTTGAGCCTTTTGAAATTTGGACTGTGTCCTCTTCTGTTGTCTTACCATGCTCTTCAGTGTCACTTTCAACTTTCTCTGTTTTGATAGCATCACTAGATCCTGGTAAACTCTCACCCATAGTTTGCCTATAAAGGTGACGGTAAAATCCTGTAAGATCCTTCTGTTTGGTGACATCACCAATAGCTGCGAGAGATTTAAAATATATTGTTAAGCTTCTGACAAAAGTAATGAATAATGATTTAAATTGCCATTTAATACTTTCTAAGTGAGTATGAATACAAAACGAAGAGTAAAAACAGACCTTCAAGTCTTTCCATTCTCTTCTCTTCCTCTTCTTGTTTCTTGAATTCCTCCAACTTCTGGCGATACGACGCAGTAACAAAACTCTCCTTGTCAGCAAATTCATTTCCTTCTTCTTCTCGCTCTTTCTGAACTTGGCGTTCAATACGCCGTTCATTTTCTTTCTTACGCCTTTCGGCTGTCTGGAGCAGGGCCTGAATGTAACGAGGCTGAAGAAATTTGGATTGAATTAATTTGATAAATCAGACATTGATAAAAGGGCAAAAGTCACAGAGCAATAAACCGCTGAGCTAAAATGTGACTCACCTTTTTCTCTGTGCCTTTCTTTGTTGCAATAGCTTCCACTTTCTTAATCTCCAAATCATCATAAATTTCATCATATTGAAATACCGTAGGATCCTCTGCCAGTGCCTGATTCATCTGAACTTTCGTTGTACGCTTCAGCACACTCTTCTGCGCCTCTCTCTTCAAAAGTGCAGAGAAGGAAATTAATGACAGAACTTAAGTAAAATTCAAAGGTGATTAAAAATACAACACGTAAGGTCTTCGCTACCAAAAAGATGTTCAAAAATTCAAAACTTTTGGCACCAAAAACAGACTGCCAAAATATGTTGAACTTTTAAATGTTCTGTCAAGCAGCACTGCGAACTATGCACAAAATGCACGTCATACAGCAAAGTTTTAAAAAATGTAACGGCATTTGGCAGTCACTTGTCAGCTGAAAATGACGTTTGGCAATGTATGCTCAGTTGCAAACATCTTTCGCTATTATTTTTTGGGGGAATTTAATGTGGACAGAATATGGTTGGGTAAAACAATTTGAGACTTTAATCTCTACCTTCAAGGATTTCTTCACCCAGTCCCCACCATCGTCTGAGTCTGAGTCACTGTCATCTCCGAATACATTTTTTCTTGAAGTGGTGGGTGCATTAGCATTTGCTCCTTTCGAAGCCAGAATAAGCCCATACCTGTTGAAGTAAAGTCAAGATAGTTAATAAAACAAAAGGGTCAGGCTCAAAGGGGTTAGAATCAGTGAGGTGACAACTTCGGAGAATTTGAGAAAAAAATGTAACCACAAATTCTTTGAAAAGACAATTTGTCATGGAAAATGCTTTTAAAGTCAATTGTTCGAGAATAAATCCATTACAGTAAAATACTTACTGTTTGTTTTTTCCACCGGCCATGTCAACAACTATCAGCGGTGCGAATAAGATATTGATATTCGCCATCGCCTCACCAGCACCGCCCTGCCAATAGGTAATTTGTGTTTACATACATCTTTAACCAACAAATTTCTAATAATAAAACTTGTGAGTTCATCTCTCTGTTGTAATGTCAACATTATTCTTTTTGCTTTTCAAGTAGAAGGTCTACTTATATCCTTCGAAAAGGCATTTTGGTCACTAATGACGTAATTCATTGCAGGTAAATACCACTAACAATGACCGTGTGCTGCGTTAAAGGCTGTCCTTCTGGACGAGAAATCAGCGACAAAGCTGTCACTTTCCACAGGTGATTAATCCCTTTTCTTTCTTTACCACACTACTTTTCCGATCATTTTCGACCCCATTTCGCTGGCGTAACGAATTCCTTATCCCTCTGGGTGAGGCTGTGTTTGTCTGTTTTCTCTCCTTTGTATTGTAGGAACTTCGCAAGACTAAGTATATACGGTTTCCTGTAGATTTATGTGCATTTTCAAATAGGTCTTTCTGTGTGTTGACTGTTATTTCCCATAAGCTCATGATCCTGCGTCAGTGTCTACTCACGCTATTGCGCACTAAATTTGGGCGTGTAATGCCTTTCAAATTGACTGTAACATTTAGTTTGTTTCCTTGTCATTCAAAAACTTTGATTGGAGCCTTAATATACTGGGTCTTCTCTCGGACCTTGTTAGGCTTACACAGCCTAGGAAGTGTGGGAGCCAAATGGATAGAATGTGCAATTAGCGGGTCTGTACAGAGTCGCATAGATGTTCCATCTCAAAATACAGTAATGCAGATAAAGCGTAGAAATTGACAGAAAACCACAGTCATAATATTTTTAAAATTACCTAAAGTATATAATACAACTTTTCAGAATCCCTACTCAAGAAGAGGCCAGGGCCTTGTGGGCTGCTGCTTTAGATGACGGGAGCTGGGAACCATCCGACACTGATCTGGTCTGTTCACTTCATTTTCAAAAGAGTGATTTCATCCTGAACTTGGCAGGTGAGCCCTTAGAGCTCACCTCAGATGCCATACCATCAATTAATATCCATGAAATTGAAGATGTAAGTCATCCATTCTAATGTTAATTTATGATTCATTCAGTACAAAAATATTCAGCACTCATTTTTATCTGCAGGATTTTCAGAATGAAGATGAGGACATTCTTGAAGATATGCCATTTGAGACACTTATTGAAGATGCAGATGAGAATAATGCTGCACATGCATCTAAATATAATGACCTATCTAAACAGATTCATGTTGATAAAAATTCATCCAGAGAACAGCTCTTAGAACAATTCAACAAAGCGTTCAGTGAGAGACTAAGCCTTAGGAAAAGATTGAAAATGCTCAAGCGCAAAAATGTGAGGAACATTGAGAAAATGGCAAAAGCATGCAATAAGAAGTTGTCTTCTCAAACTGGTGAAGAATCTGTAACCGAGCCTGAGGTCAAAAAAAAGAAAAAGCCTGAACCTCAGGGTAAAATACGTCCCCAAAATCTTGAAGAGGTTTTGACGTACCTTGAAACTCAAGATTTACTGTCTAGCCAAGCAATCAGGATTATGAAAGTATTTCTAGGGGATTCTCTTACTCAAGTCATTAAACATGGCTCCAAAGGTGGATTAACAAAAGACAAAGATGTGCAAATATCACCTGCAATGAAAACTTTTGCAAAAACATTACTTTTCTATTCATCTGAAGCTTACCACATGGTAAAAGAGCTTTTTGAGGTGCCTATACCAGCAGCTTCTGTCTCACGGACTTGGTATAACATGGGTCTTGGTTTGCCTGGATGGAGCAGTGAAGCTTTTTTGATGTTAAAGGATGAAATACAGAAATGTGAAAGTGGTTTGCTGAATAGTGCTGTTGTGATGGGAGAGTTTGATCTGAATACAGTGTCCTCATTGGATGAGAATGAAGTGAGGGGTCATATTGATTATGGCAGCACAGGTGATCTTGAACCACCATGTTGTGTTGAAACTTTACCTTTAGCTAAAAGTGCTCTCTTCTTTATGCTTGTGCCTATGAATGCTAGAAAGCAGTGGAAAATTCCCTTGGCCTATTTCTTGATTGATACATTGTCTTCAGATGAAAGAGCAAATATTATCATGGAATGTTTATGGAGGGTTTACAACATGGGCAGTATTGCAGTTGGACTAGTTGTCAATGCTAGTGTGAACAGCAGACAAGCAGCGGAGAGTCTTGGCATTTCTTTTGAAGATTTACCATATCCTTGCACATCTTTTCCTCACCCAGCTGATGGACTTCTGAATGTCCATGTTTTATTTGATCCATGTCATATTCTTGATCTCTTGAGACACACTTGGGCATCTATCTCAGTCATGGTTGATGAGAAAGGTGGTGCTATAAGCTGGAAGTTCTTTACTGAACTTGTCAAGGTTCAAGAAACTCAAGCAGGGTGCTCAGAGCAAACTGAACAGACAGCCACTTGGTATTGGGACAGAAGTTTCATGAGGAAGAGACTGATTGCCCAGTTGTTTACTGATGATGTTGCAAATGCAATGGAGTGCTGTCTTACCTCTTTATTGCTTCCTCAGTTTGCAGGATGTGAATCGACTGTTTTATTTATAAGAATGATATGCAAAATCCTTGATATTTTGAATCCGAGAAATACTTTCTTGAATGAAGGTATCAATACAGAGTGGAAAAGATCTGTGGTTGAAGCTTTGAATTACTTATTTGTACTCAGAGATAGAACAGGCCAAGGGATATTTGCCACAACCTGTAAGGCTCCAATTGTTTGTTTGTACATGAATCTTCTGTCAATGTTAGAACTCTCTAAGAAAATACCTCTAGCAGCTATTTCTCTCTTAAATTTGAATGGCTTAGAATTGTTGTTCTGTGAAATTCGCTCTAGAATCAACTGGGAAGACTGTCCGACAGTTTGCAAGTTTACTGCAGCTTATTCTTTAACTTTACAGGAAGAAGGCTTCACATTTTCTGATCATATTGTAAAAGTGGATAATTTTTGGTGGCTTGACTGTTTAGATGTGGGCAATGTCCGCAAAGGGGGATTGGAAATTAGGAACCCAAATATGAAAGCTGAAAACACCCCCCCAATGCCACAATATTTAACATTTTATCCAGTTCTCCTTCCCAATGAACTCCAGAGATTCCGCGCCTCACAACTTGTCATGGTTCACACTGTGAAACGTGTAGCAGAAGTATTCCACTGCAATATTTGCATTGAGGCTCTCCAGATGGCATATGTTCAGGACAATCCAACTTTGGTTTTACTGCGTAAAACATGTGGAGGATTTATTTACCCTTCTCAAGGAGTTGTGGAGGTCTGTGCATTAGCTGATCATCACTTGAAGACAGAATTAAGATCAGCCTCATTTGACACGCGACATGAAGTCTTCAGAAGGCGTGATTCCACTATAGTTCAAACTGTGTGTTTAGCCGTCTTACAGAGTGTACTCGATCGACAGAGAAGTCTATTTCCTCAGCTAGCAGATCACTCAAAGGAATGCCCCTCTGGTTCAGATCATGAATGTCGACTAATTCGAGTGTTAACTGCCTCATTTGTCCTACTAAGGTTACAGACGGTGCGTGCATTGTGCATTCATCCTTAATGTTGTTTTCTGTGACCCTCAAAGAGGAATAAACACTGTTACATTCATTTGCATATTGAATAAAAGACTTGAAATAAATTTGCGAATTGTTCTATTGCTTGAGCCACTTACAAAACATGTAGGCAAGTATTTCATAATATAAAAAGATCTTTCAATATAAAACTAACTCACATGTACTCTACAAATGAGAACAAATATTAAAAGCCAAACATGTAACAGAACATAAAAATTATAGAATAGACATGCAATGGCATTAAAATACATTAAACTGCAAAGAACTTAATAATTGAACAATACCTGACAAGTTAAAATGATTGGAAAATTGATACACAAAGTTAAAATGCCAGTTCGACAATAAAAATAGATTTTTTCTTCTGACCTCACTTCATTCCATGGAAAGCTCCAGAAAAACAGAACTAATAATTCTTTCCTAAGGTAGCCTCACTATCAACAGACTGAAGTTTAAGGACACTTGTTTCTTTGATTTCGTAGTTATATGTTGCTATTAACTGACAATTCTTTTTGAACATACGCATATTTCATTTCAGGAAAACAAAACTACTAATTCTTTCTTTGACGAGTTCTTTTGGTAGCCTCACTATCAACAGACTGAAGTGTTGAGGACACCTGTTTCTTGGACTTCATACTTTCAGTGTTATTATTAACTGCGAGCTCTTTTTGAACAGAAATTGACTTGGAAGCCGCTTGCTTTCTAGTTCTGGTACCTTCAGTACTCCCTGAAGCGACTTCTCTTTCAGAAGAATATGGCCCGGACACTTTTGATTTGCTGCTTCCAACTTTGTCAGGCCTCACTGCCTTTTCAACATCAGACATACAGGACACGTAGTTCTTCGATTTATTGCTTTCTACTTTGTCTAAATTCACTTCTTTTCCAGTCCTCTTGGGTGCCTCTTGGGTGCCTGTTAACAACTTAGGCTTAATTGGCCTGAGCGCAACTTGTTGAGAGCCAGTTGAAGCATCTTTATTTCTGCCTGATTTTTGAGACACTGATGTTGTATCACTGGAGACTTTGGTAACATTACCTATCAAAGATTTACTTGAGATTTGGGAAGTATCATCCTTGACACCAATCTTCGATTTTGAATTGCCTGTTGACAACGTGGACGTAATTGACTTGAGCGCTATTTGCTTAGCACAAGTAGAAACATTTTTATTTCTGCCTGATTTCTGAGGCACCAAAGTCGTATCACTGGAGACTTTCGTAACATTATCTATTGAAGATTTACTTGAGCTTTGGGAAGCATCATCACACTTTATAGCAATCTTTGATGTTGAATTGTAAGTTGATTTGAGATGAGGAATTTTTGAAGTGCGACTTGTAACTCTACCTTTGCTGCTCTCACCATTATAAGATATCTCAGGATTAGGCATGAAACTGTTAACATTAGTGCCGGCTTCCAAATCAAGAGACAGATCATTCACAGTAATTTTAGGACAAGAAATAGAATCTTTCACAGGTTCATCAAAGCCACTTTCAAAAGGAGAATCAAGTTTCAAGGTTCTGATAAATCGCCTTCCTCTATTTGACACTTTTAGTTGGTTGGAATTTTTGAGAGCTTGAAATGGACTTCGTTTCTTTTCACTCTCCTTAGACTTTTCCATATATGCATTGCTTTTTGGTGTTTTCACAATTACATCTGCTGGGGAGATAGGAAGTCTGGACAGAATCTTTCTTGGTTCTAGAAAAAGAAATGACAGTCAATATAGATAGCCTTGACACACAAAATCCAATAAATTTAAACTAATGAAAAAAGAAGTAATTACCTGCTGCTTTCCTCTCTTCCCTCTCAATAATGTTCAGAATAGACATTTTTTGGTCTAATGCCTCTACCAATAGCTTATTTTCATGAGTTTTTAAATCATGAATCATAGATAATGTATCTTTATTCCACTTAAGTGCATCCTTGTCCTTCTCATACATAGCCAACATGTCAACTAGATCCAGTCTCAAACATATAACTGTACATGCTAACTGATGCTGTAGCAATAAAATTCCTGGGAGAGATGAATCTCGTTGAAGTTTCTTTATAACTGACATGGCGGCTGATAACTGTAAAAAGCAAATATCTGAGAATCCGGATATTTTACTGATAAAGAGTAATATATATAAGGAGTAAAGGTTTACCGTTTGTTTATAGATCATCATTGCATCATGCGCACAGAACTTGAGCATAGAGGTTTTGGCTTGCAAGTGATTGTACATTAACCAGATATGTTGTACTGATACATTGCTGCAAGTGTAGCATTTGCAAGACGAGTCATGTTGCCTGAAAGGAAGATTAAACACACGGCGGATTTGAAGAGATGGACTTGCACAATTTTCTTCTTTGTTGTCAATATTTAGTCGGTTCATTCCAGAAAACACTGCTTCAAGAACTTCTTCATCTTCCTGTGAAGTAAATAACAAAAGAATTAGGTAATTAAAGGTCAAAAGAATTCTCCAAACCAGAAAATTTATGGAATGTTAACACACAAACATATTATAAAAGATTCACAAAGACAAATATACTTACTTTATCTTGAGTTACGCTGTTATTTATTCCCAAAATCCCCTCAATTTCACCAATCTTAGCTCCTGCTTCATCCACTTTCTCAGTAAGTAAATCAATGTATGCAAGTTCACAAATAAATTCAGCAGCTCTGTTAAATAGAGACGGGTATAAGTACCAATATAAAAGGATGTCGAGAAAACCTCAAAAAAAGAAAAAGAGATAGAAACGGAAAATCACTAACCTGGTTGCAAGGCCCATTTTCAAAGCAAGCTTTAATTCAGCTTTCAGATAGCACCGGGCTTCTCTTGGCATTTTGGAATGTAAATAGAATCGACCAATCCATAACGACGATGAAAGCGTATGATGTGCTACGGCAGCGAATACAAGAGGTGAGGTAGAAAGCCTCCTCTGTTGAACTTGCTGTACAGAATATCTCAAACCATCATGAGCCAAGTATTGCGCATTATTCTCACCCAAGTCCTTTACATTAACCGAGGACTTTGGGAGCAGAGCATAAGAAGCGTGAAGAAGCTTAGCATATGTAAAACACCACACAGAAGACGAAGTAGGAACGAAGTCAACAGCATTTTTCAAAGCTTCTTTTCCTACAATGTATGCCTGGGTACGAAGAGCTTGGAATGCTTTGCTTGTATTATACATTTTAGTTGTGAATGAATATTTAGGGTGACCACTTAGGCGATTCAATAATTCGTCAGCTTCAAATATACATTCTGGCTTGACCTCAACCATATTCATTAAACCAGAAAGTGCTGTAAAGGAAAATAAAAGTTAGAGTTTGAAGCACTGGTTGTAGAGAACATCCACGAACTGTAACTCTATAGAAAAAGATTATCAAAAGCTAGCCAACCTTGAAGTAGCAGTTCATCTTGACCCATTTTTCTAGCAAACTTGGAGCAGACATGCCAAGTTTTTGCAGCCCCAGCATGATAACCCCACAAAGAATAGAGAAATGCAGTCTGCGCTAAGCATTCTCCACTAAGGAAAACAACTGGGTACCTAGAAAAGTCCCCCTCATTCAAACCCTGAGGAAAAGAAATATGCATATTGAATCAATAAAAAAGAATATTGAAAAAGCAAATAAAGTCTTTGTACTACATGCTAATTTTTATAATAAATTTCAGCTTAAATCAATAAAATATCAAGAGCCACAAGAGTTTCAGTAACTCTACTTACTGCATCAAGCGAGTCATTCCAATAATTCACAGTTGAGTCTAGAGTGGCCATTAACTTATGCTCTTCGTTTATGTTAAGATTCTGAAAACTGCTTCCGATTTGACAGATATCACTAGGATCAACTACTTCTGATGGTAGCTTGACCGCTGCTGGATTAAAAGTGCGACCAGGTGCCTCTTTTACCATTGACTGAAACAAAGTAATATTAAAAGTTTCAAAATAAGAGGAGAAGCAAATGAAAGAACAAGGAAAAAAATAATACCTCATTTTCATCAAAGTGCTTTTGAGCCATAATTAGAAACTTAGTTTGATAATTGACAGCAACTGAACATAACGCCACACTTTTCTCACAAGGTTTGACCTAAAAACAGTTAATAAATACTAGGTTCAAGAAATGGTGAAAATAAAAAACATTTTGGTGGGAAAACATATAACAGTACTTAATTTCAACATGTACAACATAAGCATCTTACTTGATAAAGCAATGAAGGTAGGGAAACAGATATCTTACTAATCCAATCTGTTCTGTCTTCGATAAAAAACAAAGCTCTCAAAGCATGAGCTGATCCTTGTAACAATATGAGTGCAGATGGATTTAAACCCTGAAGTGTCAGCCAAGTTTCCAGGATAAAGTCAGAATTGTTTAGCCTACATAAAAATCAACAAAGATTTATTAGAGTGCACACATACTTAAGCTTTGTATTGTTTTAATCTCCTAAACCCACTTGCAAAAATCATAGCAGCTAAGTTCCCAAAGTAGCAGATTGGGAATGAGTTCTGAGCTAAAGTCAAAGTTAGGGCACATAGACTTAATCAGTGCTGATTCTTGGTGTAGCAATTCATCAGCTCTTCTCGCCTTAATAAACAAAAATAAAGAAAAAGTAAAAAAAAAGGAAATAAAGTCAGAACAACACAGAAATCCGCAATTACAAAATAAAGAGCATGTGACAATACTTTGGATGGTTCTTCATTTTGAAGAGATGACCAACGTTGACAAAGGTATCGATCCTGTGGAGCATTGCCTTTCAACTGCAATGCCACATGTAGTAAAATCACGCATTGAGCTTCTCTCTTCAAGCCTTGCTTTTCAAAGGAAACTGAGAGCTTTGCTACCAAGGACAACTGTCCAAGGAAATACAAATCAATATACACAATAAAACGGCGCACAACAATTTTTGTAGAATGTTTCCAAAATAAAGTACACAAACCATTTTTTGCTGATAGTTGTTACTGTCAGTTTCCCATGTTTTGAAAACATAATTCAAAAATGGCAGTAAAAATCTTTGAGAATGCTCCCAGTTTTCTGCCTTAAAACACCATACACCCACAGAAAAATAACTTTCATCTGAAACATAAAATACATTTTCAAAACCTTCATAAAATTCAAAATAAAATATAACAGATATAACATGTGGACAAAAAGATTATAATAAAGACTGTCCAATAATGGCAGTATGTGTACAATAGAAGTAACACTCACAAAGAGATTTTTCAAGTGTTTTTGCTGCTAGACATTCCTCACTTAATGCAAACTTCAAAATAGATTGTTGTTCCTCCAGGACGTGTAGAATCATAGGCCATACTTCAACCCATTCCTCCTTATTTCTCTTATAATCCACACAAAGATTCACAAATACAGTCAACGTTTCAAAAGCAAGGACTACATCTTGTTTTACAGGACAAGCTTCTCCACTTGACGAATGACAGGTAGAATTAGAACATGACAGAGCAAGCTGCAAATACCCAGAAAATAATTACAAATATGCAATTCACTTGTCAGCAAACCATGCAAAATAAATGTTTTGAAATTCAAAAATCAATGCTTCAACTCACTTTTGAAACACACTTTGTGATCTCATGCATAGCAGAGAATACTCTGGGGGAGCAAAATAGTTTCATGGCAGTAACTCCTTTTGTTATGCTGCCTAGGAATTTAATAGCAAAACAAAAAGAGGACACAACCCACATCATTGCTGACGATAATCTGTTCTTCTCATATTTCTTGAGAATATTTGAAAAAGACTGCATTTCCTTCAAAAATAGGTTTAAATCTGGGAGATCATCAATTTGAAAAAGGAATGTTTGAAATACTCTTGAGATAAGATTAAAGCATTCCATGTGATGAGAATGAGTTGGTAAGAAGTATGATACACATTCTGACATTAAGTGAATAGAAGATTGAGCTTTCCCAAGTGAGCCTGATTTCAGGTCAATTCGCATAAGCTGCTTTAAGGATGGAATTAAAGACTTAAATATTTTGTCCAAAAGGGTCTCCTCACTTACAGATGTACAAGTATTGGCTTTAAAACATGCAATCAGTTTATCCAGTAAAGCTTTGTGAAATATGAGCATTTCATTATCATTACTAGAAATTTGACTGTTTTCATATCTCATGGACATTCCCTTCAATACTGTAAAAATAGTCGGTAGAGCAGTCTTAAATTCATCGATCACACAAACCCGCAACAAAAGATCCCATAATTCTAAAAGATTTGAGTCCTTAGAAGATTGGAAGGTTTCCTTACAAATTTTGTCACATCCCAAGATTACCAAAACATTAGTTTGAGCAATTAATCTAGACAAAACCTTTTGTTCTAGTTCGGAATAAGAGGGTACTGTTTTCTCTAAAATAGGAAGAAAACACTTCAGCAATTTGACCGAATAAGATGCATTGTTCTAGAAAAGAAGAAAGAAACAAAACAAATGAGACGAGACCTATGAAATAAGTTGAAGAAATGTCGAGCAATAACTTACATTTCGAGAAAATCGAATTAACAAGTTGGTGATACACGATAATGTTTGAATATTCCATTCGATTAAAGAATTTTCTCCGGTATCATGTAGAATAGCTCGACAACAATTAACAGCAAGTTCAAGGACCACATCATCATCAATAATAACTGGCTCGGCTCGACCGTCACTTGCGAAACACAATTTGTTTATGTGTATAAGAGCTCGGTGCGCTGATGCAGAATGTCCTGGACCGTCCAGTGCAACCTTAAATTTACAATGGAAACATAACGGGGGTAATAACCAACAAAAAATTACAGCACCATCTAAGGTTACGCACAGCTGTTATTTTCAAAGAACTACTCACCTTTAAGTGCGATACAATATTTGTGATGTCTCCGTGCTTTAACTTGTTTAAGAGGACCGCAGAATTCATAATTACTGCGTCGACGCACACCACGAATTCTAGTTCGTTCTAGTTTGCTTTGCAACATCAACATATATCAAGAGTTTGAATGCTGAATATCAAATGTGTCAGGTTGAATGTTGATCACGGTCTGGCAACCTCTCCACAATCGAGAATTGAAAATAATAATAATAGAGCATTTGTGATTTAAATGAATTGCAGCAAAAACAGCACCATCTAATGAAAATATGTACTTATCATTTAAATAATTTAGAACATTAAAACTAGCAAGAACATGGGTTTAAGAATTGGATCATCGCCGTGGAGTGGGAGCGGCCATACTGGCGAAAAAAAAACACGCGCGAAATTAACGGAAACCGGAAACGAATCGCCTAATTTGGTGGGATGTAGTCAAACTGTGCGCAGTTATGGAAAGTTTTCTTGTTACCTATATCTACTAAATTCTGCTGTATTAAGATGCATTGAGATTTCAGGTTTTCTCAGTTTTTATATTTGTGAGCGTATCCCGTAAGTAAGTGCGACGTGAGACGGGTTCATAATGCGAAATAAGTTACGCTTCATTGTATTTTATCTCAAGCAGGCATACAGTTACGAATGGGAGTCTACGATCGCTTCTCCAAAGAATCGTATCAGCATTTCATTCGGCAAGAAATATTAATATTTTTTTTTTGGTAGTCAAAACTGAGAATCGGTCGGCTGTGTAGCAATTTTCAGACGCAAGCGCGAGCTTTTTTTTTTTTTAAAGTGTTCAGACGGGACGTCCTAAGGCCTGCCTTCGCGTAAGAGGAGACACTTTTGCGAG
>CABIKL010001261.1:0-16198 GCA_902196195.1 Aptinothrips rufus | reverse complement strand
GGTACGGCAATGGGAACTAATATTTCGAACCTATTTGCCCATGGGCTCGGGATCCTGGATGTTTGAAGCACTCCAGTTATTTTGATTCATGTGTGACGTGATGTACTTGCGCGCATGCAGGGCGGCAAGGAATGGACTGGACACTATGTATGTGCGAGATCCTTGTTTGTCGCAAGCGCGGTTCGCTCAACCTCTTCCGCTCAACTTTTAGTTAGATCTGAGGGGGCATTTTGCGAATGTGGCAAGCGTACAAGGAAGATCTGAACCGGAATAATGAAGAATAAGACGACTTCCACTGGTAGGGCAAGAGGAGAGGTGTACTGTCAGGTGCCCGGCAGCTCCACCTCACCTCTTTCCCTGCTGGAGGCAGTCGTCTTGTTGTTCACTCTTCCGGTTCAGACCTTCCTTGGAGTACCCTATTGTCTACAGGAAGCGATTATCAGCAAACTTTTCACAAAATAAGGATGAAATCAATATCTAATCCTTTCTATTGAACGTGTATCAATCCTTGTCATTTATACTGTTTCAGAACCTCCATCGGGATGTCAGGATGGCTTCTTCATGTGTTTGGATGGGGACTGCATCAGAAATTTCAAGCACTGTGATGGTGTCCGCGACTGCAGGGAGGGCAATGATGAGTGGGACTGTGGTAAATTCAAGATTTAAGTTTTAGCATTTCTTTGATTCCTGTTGACTCTCGTGCTAATATCTGCCTTCTCTTTCAGAATTTGTCAAGTGTGAGGCACCCATGTTCTTCCGCTGCAAGAATGATAGGTGTATAAGCTCCTCTTTTGTCTGTGATTCTGAGAATGACTGTGGAGATCTCTCGGATGAAAATGACTGCCATCTGTACTCAGTATGTATTATGACATTTGTAGTTATCATTTAATTTTTCTGTTTTAACTTGATCGTGCTGTTTCCAGCCACCACCAACTGATACCCAGGGATGCTCTCCTAAAGAGTTTGAATGCCAAGACAAACTATGTATTCCAAAAGACATGGTTTGCGATGGTGAGCTGGATTGTCTTGATGGAAGTGATGAAACTCTTGGATGCTCGTCAAAAGTAAGCATATTGCGTTTATTCTGTCATTGATAAGCTCTCATCAACGCTTACTTATTTTGCTTTCTTGTTCAGATATCTTGTGATGGTGGATTCATGTGCAAGAACAAACATTGTGTTCCTATCGAATTTCGATGCGACGGTTCACCCGATTGTACCGATGGGAGTGATGAAGAAGAATGCCGTAAGTGCTTTCAATATATTCCTTTTGACACGCGTTTGTTTATATGTTCAGATCAATTTACTAAATGTCAGTTTTTATTTATTTACAGATATGATTAACCATAACGTCCCACTGGAGGAATGTGTTCCTGCAAACCAGTTGTTTGCTTGCAAGGATAAAGTAGGTTGTCTTGACATCCAGCAAGTTTGTGATAACACCTCTCACTGCCTCGACGACTCGGATGAAGGCGGTCTCTGCTCAGGTGTGTATTGTACGGCACAAGATATTTAAAGAGTTTGTTCGCCAATTCTAATATTTTGATGAAATCTTTGCATAATCAAATCATGATTCAGAATTACGTCACAAAGGGTTCATCTTTTTAGTCTTGAATGTTACAGTTTCAACTTTTTCAGAATCTTGTGAGAAGCTGAACTGCACCACCCATCAGTGCTATCGTTTACCAACTGGTCCTGTTTGCAACTGTCTGAAAGGCACCAGAATGGAAAATGGATCATGTGTTGGTAAGTTTCAAAATTTTCACTTAGTGGTGTTATTTGGATCTGTGTTTTGACGAGCTCCTCTTCCAGATTTTGATGAATGCGAGACCTATGGAATCTGTGATCAAAAGTGCCGTAACCAGCCAAGTGGTTATCAGTGCTATTGTGACCCTGGTTATACCTTGCAGAGTGATAAACGGTCTTGCAAAGCTGACGGTAATGTGAATTAATTTTATTTCGCTCCATTTGTCTGCTGAAATACATTAGCTTTTGCAAGTATGCTAACTGCATTAATTTTATAGGTGGGGAAGCGTTGATGGTTTTTTCTGCTGGAAGCCAAATTCGAGGATATTATGTTACCTCAGAGAATCTGTTCAGGGTGGCCAGTAAGCTCGGGCAGGTTGCAGGCATTGGTTATGATGGATTCCACATTTATTGGACAAATGTTCTGCAAGGGGATGAAGCAATCATGCGCTCAAATGAGGATGGTTCTGACCAACAGGTTCTTGTCAGTGCTGGTAAGTGAATTCTTGTTACTTTAATAAATATTTTTTGTTACATGTATCTCATTGACAGTTTTTCATATTTTTGAAACTCTTAGGGCTTGGCCTTCCTGAAGATCTTGCTGTGGACTGGGTTACTCAGAACGTCTACTTCACCGACTCTCAAAAGAAACACATTGGTGTTTGCAACTCTGATGGGAGTGTGTGCTCTGTCCTTGTCAATGATGACATTGATCAGCCAAGGAGTTTGGCTTTACTGCCTTCTAAGAGGTATGTTTTGATTTGACCGTTGATGCCTTTAAGAGCTTTGATTTGGAAATTAATTTTCTTCTTTTTGTAGGACCATGTTCTGGTCGGACTGGGGAGAAAAACCAATGATTGCATCTTCAGGAATGGATGGCTCAAATCCTTCAGTTTTGGTGTCATCAGACATCAAGTGGCCCAATGGTTTGGCTCTCGATTATCACAATGACCGTCTGTACTGGGTTGATGCCAAACGGCAGAAAATTGAGACTGTAAAGCTGGATGGATCAGACCGCAGAGTAAGTGAACTTTGCAGTGTTAATGGCTGTTTTGTCTTCAATTTTTACAAAATTATTCTCTTGCAGGTCATTTTGGAAAAAGTTTTGAAGCACCCATTCGACATTGCTGTATTTGAAGGATCTCTTTATTGGAGTGATTGGGAAGGCAGACAGATTCAAGCGTGTGACAAATTTACTGGCAAGAATCACCGTGTTCTTATTCGAGAACGAAAGAACAAAGTTTATGGTGTTCATATTTTCCATTCTTCAATGCAGCATAGAAATGCAAGTCCTTAAGTTGAACAGCATTTGTAAACTGAAATACAACATTGCTTATAAATTGTTCTTTTTTTTCGGTTTGTTTTGTTGTGCATTATTCTATTTGGATTTTACTTGTTTCAGATTTCTAATCCATGTGTTGATTCCGGCTGCTCTGATCTGTGTGTTCTCTCACCAAATCCACTGGGTTATTCTTGTACTTGCCCTCAAGATCGCACCTTGTCAGCAGACAAGCACAATTGCCATGAGGTTGACAAGCGTCAAATGGTAATTGTTGGAGCAGGCCACAACCTACACCAAATTGAAACCAGAGTACTCGGCAAACTATCAGTAATTACCATTCCTCTTCGTACCGTCCACAGAATGGGTTCTTTGGCATTCAACTCCCTTACTGGTAAGCTCATGTCTGCTATTCATTCTAATTTTGCCTGTGTTTCAGATTTTAATATGCTTCTTTCTTTCCAGGATCTGTTTTTATATCCGACTCAGTCCAGAAGAAAGTCTACACATATAATATCAAAGCTGCTCGCATTGATTTGTTGATTGGAGGTGCTATTGGTGTGGTTTCTGGCATGGACTTCGATTACCTTGGCAATAATTTGTACTGGTGTGATGTGGAAAGGAACACAGTTGAAGTGATTTCTCTTGGCACTCATGAAAGAGCTGTTCTGCTTCGTGATTTAGGCAGCGAGTCTCCTCTGGATATTGCTGTGGTACCATCTTCAGGTGTCATGTTCATTGCCTTCTCAAGTGACAATGGTGTTCACATTGATCGCTTTAACATGGATGGTTCAGGGCGCACTCATGTCATTGAAGTCGGTCTGGAAGGTCCTCACATCTCCTTGTGGTATGATGAAGAACTAGACCGCATCTTCTGGTCTGACTCTGGCCTTGGAATGATTGACAGCACGTCAGTTGAGGGTATTGACAGGCATGCTTTCAAATCCCTGTTAAACAACGTGTATGATGTCACTACTATTTCCAGTGATGTCTTTTGGGTCAACCGCCATTCTGGTGTTCTCCACTGGGCAGACAAGTATGATGGATATGCTCATGACAAGAAGATGGATATGGGAATCAATGAGGGATTGGAATCCGTTCATCTTCTTGGAGTAAGAGGAATTCTTTCAGAAGTTGAACATCCCTGCCAAGAAAATAATGGGGGCTGTTCTCATTTGTGCCTGCTCTTGCAAAAGAACATTGTCTGTGCTTGCCCTGAAGGGATGATTCTGAAGCCTGACAAGCACACCTGTGTGACTCCCCTCCACTGTACCTCGTCGCAGTTCAAGTGCAAGACTGATGATGTTTGTCTTCCCAAGTCCCAACGGTGTAATGGGAAACGTGATTGTCCGAGTGGGGAAGATGAGGCAGGCTGCAAGCCCACCTGTCACTACGGCCAGTTTGCTTGTGATAATGGACAGTGCATTGATGAGTCTCTGAAATGCGATTCCAGCTACGACTGTACTGACAAGTCGGATGAACTGGACTGCCATGTTGTAGAGTGCGACCCAGATACTCAGTTCACATGCGCATCAGGCCAGTGTGTAAGTCTGCAGTGGCGATGCAACTATGCTGCTGACTGCCATGATGGATCTGATGAAGTTGACTGCGAGGAATCCACCTGTGAACCTGGAAAGATGTTCCGCTGCAAGGCTGGTGCATGTGTCCCATCCACTTGGGAATGTGATGGAGAAGTTGATTGTCCAGATGGCTCAGATGAACATGAAAAGTGTGGTAAGTTGAGGTTTATTACCTTTTACTTCAAATAGTGTGGTGTTTTATTTGCTTATTTTTTTTTTTTCTTTTTTAGCTCCTCCACCTTGTGAAGCTCCTAAATTCGAATGTACCAACAAAGTTTGCATTGATGAGAGACTCAAATGTGATGGCCATGACAACTGCGGAGATGGTTCAGATGAAAGTGGCTGCCTTTATGCTCCTACTGTCCTGGAAACTTCACCAGATACTGACAGAGCTGACAAGATTGACTGTCCAGCTGGCGAAATTAAGTGCAACAATGAGCCACTTTGCCTGCCACCTTCTGCTAGGTGCAATGGCACAGCCGAGTGCATGGGTGGCGATGATGAGATGGACTGTAAGGGCTGTGCGGGTCATGAATTCCAGTGCCGCAACAATCACTGCATCCCTACCTCATGGCTTTGCGACAAGTACAATGACTGTGGAGACAATTCTGATGAAGAGCTGAAGGAATGCAAGGCTTCCAGAGAATCCAGCAGGGCCTTCGAGGCTACAAAGAAGTGCAACACATTCCAGTGTCCGACAGGAGAGTGTTTGCCATGGAGTATGGTCTGCAACATCCATGAAGACTGCCCTGACGCATCAGACGAGGGAGGCCGCTGCCTCACTGCCTGCGCTGCTGGTCATCCCTGTGAGGGTACGTGTGTGCGCACCCCTCACGGTCCACACTGCTCGTGCAGTGCAGGGTATGAGTTGCAGGGAGATGGTCGTACCTGCCAAGACATCAATGAATGCGAGGAGGATCCTTGTGCTCAGCTCTGTGAGAACACTGATGGCAGCTTTTCCTGCAGCTGTGGGCTAGAATTTGTACTGAGGTCTGACAAAGTTTCCTGCAAAGCAACTGGTAAGATTAAAAATATTCCTATTGGATTTGCTGAAGTTTTAATTTGCAAATTTTGAAAATCGTGTTTTCCTTTCAGGTCCCATTATGGAATATTTTTTCTCAACTGGCGATCAAATCAGGAAAGCATCTGCTAGTGTAACATCTATCAATATTATTGCTGAAAACTCAGGACTGGACATATCTGGCTTGGATGTTGATGCTCGTGCGCAACACCTATATTGGACCACAGGTATATACTTTGTTGTTTTATTTTCTCAATAGCTCATCTAAATTACTAATTTGTTTCTTTTTTGTTTTGATTTTCAGAAGCTAATGGAATTCTCCACAGGAAGTCTCTTGGAACTGGCATTTTATCTAATGTGAGAGGACTTGGTGTACCCACTAAAATTGCTGTTGATTGGCTGACCAAGAATGTCTACTACACAAATATGGCTGACAGGGGATCTGTTAATGTGTGTAATTTGGAAAAGCAGCATTGTTCTCAACTCTTGCATGGTGAGGATGGAACATACACTGGTGCTATAGCTGTGGATCCCAAGTCAAGGTAACTCATTTTACTTCACCCTTTCTTTTTCGTCCATAGGTTGCTTGTATTGAGTTTGATTTCTGTCTCTTAGCTTGCTGTTCTGGAGTCGTGTTTCACCTGGGGAAATCAGTTCTCCATCTAGTCAGTTGATGTTAGCAGACTTAGCTGGCCAGAATCAGACTTCTCTTGTGAGTGGCAATGTGGCTCTGATATCAGGCATTGCTCTTGACCTAATCAAGAGACAGGTCTATTGGGCTGATCAGTATCAAGGAGTCATTGAAAGAGTTGACTACTCTGGAGAGAACAGGATCATGATCCGCAATGCTGATGTAAGTCTCTCCTCAGTAAAATATTTCATCCTAATATCCTAAAGGCCAGGTTCTTAATCCTTAAAATTCCAGGTATACCATCCAATTGGATTGAATTTATTTGAAGATTCATTGTTTTGGATCAATGGAGCCACAGGAGCGGTCACCAAGTGCAGAATGTATGGAAAATTGGAACAGTGTGAGAAAGTTGTTTTAAGCAAAACTGAATCAAAACATTTTAGTATCTTGCAAGGTACACGGCAACCAACCGGTAAGGATCATTACAACTACAGAAATTCTGTCATATTACTTTTTGGAAGGATCCTGCAATTACTGACATGCTTTGTCTTCCAGGTGATAATCCTTGTGCATCCATAAACTGCACTCATTTGTGTGTATTAAGCCAAAAAGGTCCCAAGTGTGTTTGTGAGGATGGCACAATTGTTCGGCCTGGCAAAAGCTGCAACACAGCTGTAAGTGTACCAAATTCATCTTATTCTTAATTTTTTCTTTATTCAAATGTTTCTTTGTTGTTAACCCGTCGTATTTTTGTTGCAGCGTGATGCAGATGATGGCGCTCCTGCAGATAACAAGTCTGAGGGGCCCTCATTCCACATGGTGGTAGAAACATCACAAGCTGCTTATGGAAGCAAGGTTCACTCAGCCAGTTCCATCGTTGGACCAATCATTGCTGTGATAGTAGTAGTCGGAGCAGCCTTTGGTTACCTGTCCTACAAACGTCGCTCGTCTCCTGGCATCAACTGGCCCAATCTGCCGCTTGGCTTCAATATTGGCAAGCTAGGTGGAGGTGGTGGAAACAAGTAAGTTTTCTCATTATGTGTTCATCTCAAACTTGGATTTTAACAATTTTGAAATCTAATTGTTTTCTGTTTCCAGTGTTACCTTTGACAACCAAGCATTTGGCATGGGCACACCAAGACCAGATCCTTTCCAGCCAGCTGTGAAACCAGGTGAACATGAATATGAGAATCCTGCTATGCTGAGGGAGGTGAGTATTGTTTTTGTATGAAATAGTTTCCTTAAATATTTGGCTCCATTACTTATCTTGTTTTTGATCTTATTTCAGAAAACGGATGGTAAATTGTCCATGTCTTCAAGTGTACAAAGTTGGTCAGCACCCAAGAGAATACCTGTTGACAAGATGGAACTTGAAGATGGTGATTCAGATGGAGAGTACATGGATGGAGAATACGATCAAGCAAGATTAATTCCATAGATTATTTTGTTGTAAATTGTTTTGAAATTTTTCTTAGTCTTAAATTTTATTACTGTTGTGAATTTTAAAGTTTATATTTTAAATGTTATGTCTAGTCGTCTCTTAATAAATGTTGCTATTTTCTTAACTGATTGTGCTCATTTCCCCCGCTCAATTTCTGAAGCTGCTCGCATTGCTGCTTGCATTTTAGTTAATCTGAAAATGAATACCTGACTTGGTTCTTAGTTTGTACGCCACTCACGACTACCTAACAGATTCAAATTAGTCTGAGTTATATAATTATACACTGAAAAGACTTACGAAATTTCACATCTTCAAAACCACACTATCTAGCTGCATGCAAGGAGCCTTGAATCAGGTCCCAGAACGAGTTTGTCAAAATCTACGAGACATGCAAGAATTTTTAATTATCCCTGCTACACTATCCCAAAACTGTATCGGTCAAGTTTCGTGCAGTGCAGTCTGTCAGGGGTGGGAGATATTCGTCTCTTTACCTGTCTTTGGTTTTGGTCCGATGACTCCCTACCCCAAACTAATAAGCTGATACAGTCAAGAGGAAGGCACGATGTGCCGGTACCGGCGCTGTGGCTGCGAAGTGCGCCGTAGTTCCCGCGATCGCTCGCCTGAGATGGTGCTGCTTCCAGCGGCGGCGCTCAGAACTACAGCCCCCCTGCCGTCCCGCGCGGGCCGGCCCAGTGCTCCAGCCCAGTTTGACAGCGCCTGCTTTGGAGGCAACAGAGCCGCTGCTGTTTATACCTTCTCCGAGTTACCGGCGATCCGGCTCGGAACAGAATAGGGAGCATTCCGCTCTCCTGTCTCAGTGCTTCCGCCGTCTCGACGACCCCAGAACCCCAGTCTTCCAACATGAGCGTGTGTGATATTAGTAAGTATCTTACTGGTGCTGCTAGCTCCGCATCATGTTGACATTTCTCTCTATCTTCCTCGACCGTGCTCAGCTCGAGTGCATCTGCGTCGACACTGTGATGCTTTGAGTCTAGGACTTTGCGCGTAGTATATTGTCTGCACGTCGTCATAGTACACCTCGTAGTTCACGTACCTGAGGGCATTCAACTCAACAGTCGCGTTTAGGTTAGTGGAGCAGGGGAGGGGGTGCACGCATGCAATGCTGTAGCCTGTTGTCCGTTTCAGAGAGAGAGAGTCAACAATGCTCAGCGATCTTCAGGGCAGGGGTCGAAATAGAGCGACTTCCATCTTGACGTGTCAAGTCAAGTCAGTCGGTCGGGTTGACTCTTCCCGTTTAGTCTCCCTAGCTTGCACTGCAGGAACAGTAAGGACACGCGCCGCAGCGTCGAGTTGAGGACGTGTTACGGTATGGAGGTACATGGGCTGGGCAGAGCGAGGGAGTTTGTTTCCACTTCGTTTCCACCTCCTGAGCCATTTCTGTGTTGTGGTGGTTGTGGGTGATCGGGAACGGGGAGCAAAGCAAACAAAAAGAGAGAGACGGGAGGATCCGTCTCGTTTCTAGTTTAATTAAAGCAGTGCCCCGCAGGAGGGGGCACTTCCCTTTGCACACTGCTTTCCTCAGGTTAAAGTCGCTTTAGTTTGTATCAAGCCAGCAAGCTATGGTAATCTCGGAGCACGCTGATCTTCAAAGTCATTAAACTCGCGTTGCTATAGGCTGGGGATCCTGAGAGTTTCATCGAACGTCTGCATGTGAATGACCGCGCGAAGCGTCACTACCCGTCCGCGAGGCCTTAGCGCCTTGGGATAGGGCGGATAGGCAACCCTGCCCGACAGGGCTGCGCAACGGGCGTGCCTACCTCGCAGGCGTCTTGTTCAGCGCGACTCCCAGGTCAGGTCACAGCTGATGGTCGTCAGGTGCCTTTGCAAGTCTTAGGGCGGAGATGTTGGTCATTCCGTTCCTTCCAACGCACAGAGCGTGGTGCCCGGCCTTGAGCGAGGACCTGGCCGGCCGACCAGTCTGACCTACATCCCCCCCCCCCTTCCTCTCCATCCTCGAGGCAAAAATTACTGCATCGCCTTCGCAATCCGAAGGCATCCGGTCAGTCCATATACTCCCGGCCCTGGAGGGTGCTAATCGCACCGCGTGCGTGGCCGGCGTGGCCGCGTGCCTAGCAGGGCCGGGTCACCGCCCCGTCAGGCGAGGCGAGGCGAGGGGAGGGGAGGGGAGGGGAGGGGAGGTGAGGGGAGGGGAGGGCGTACTCTCAGCACGAGAACAACACTCTTCATAAGTTGCTGCGGTTTTCATATGCATTCTACATACTTTTAACTTTTAAGAGTGTAGCTGGGCGCTCTTGTTTTTCCAGCGTACGAGCAGTTCAGCGCGAGGAGGTGACATAAACTCGAAGCGCGCTCACGATATCGCTATGATAGATCGCGGAGAGGCGGGGCGGGGCGGGGCGGGGCCACTTGATGACCGCGGTGTGTTTCAGTCGGTCAGTCTGTCAGTCTGTTTCGGCCGAGGCACTGTGCTCGTCTCTCGCACTGAGGTGGTCGTGCTCTGAAACTGCATATCTTATTCCAAGATGCGCTCTCATCTTGAAAGAATGGGGAGCGCCACGCGTTTGCCCGCCGGTGAGTTCATTTAGAAGTTATTTTAAATGGCTGTTCGTTGGAAGCCATCCTTGTGTTTGATAGTGTGAAGGACATGACATCGTTGATTCCAACTACTTCACCCATTCGGTTATGGCAACAAAGTACTTGAACGGGCGGCTTGCGGCCGTTTTAACAAGGTCACAAAGGCCATGTTCCCATCTTGGGAGATATTTACAGCTTGGGACTGTCGTATTTCCTCCCATCTTTCTTGATTGCTGCGTGTATGTTGAAATGACCTTCCCTCGGGACCCCAGCCTCCCCGCGCTAGAGCTGGTCCGGATTGTTGGGGTTCCTGTGGGAGGGAGACATCTCCCTGCATCGTGGTGGGGCCAAGTTTGAGACAATAAGGTTTTTGTGCAGATGTGGGGCATCATTTTGCCTTAAGGCGAGGGGTGGGCGAGATCTGCGTGGGACAAGGCAAGGCTTACAACGCTAGAAATTTCAAATCTAATGCATTTTTAGGAATCAGTTTTCTAGAACTTTTGGAATGAGTGAACTAAACGTATGTTAAGATAATATAGAGACAGAGACCACAATTGAGAGCAAAAGAATTGGATCTCGCTGTAAGTGGCTGCCCGCTTGACTCCTCAGAGTTCAATGAGAACTCTATCCTGGCGGCTGACGTGGGTACCATTCTTTTCTGGCCGATAGTACCCTTGCTGCTATTCGCAGTCCGCGCTCTCATTCAAGGTCTTACTTCCTCCTCCGACGTGGAAGGGGCACCAATCTCTGCGATAATACCCCCCCCCCCCCCCCCCCCCCCCCCCCCCCCCCCCCCCCCCCCCCCCCCCTAGAAAGAATGGTGCGATAGCTCAAACAGCTGATCAGTCACGTGACGCCCGGCGAGCAGCTACCTTCACTGCGGCTTGCTGTGGTCTCTGAGCAGCCTCTTGGCGCTGTATCCGGATGCAGATCGAGCTGCTAGCAGACGACGCGGCGCGGCGGGATCGCAGCCGGAACAGCGCGGCAGCGAAGCGGAAGCGGCCTTGGCGCGCGAACTTTAAAGTGCTTGTCAGATCGGCGATGGTATTGCCGGTGAGGCGCGGACCGAGCGAGTACCGATGGGTACCGAATGGGTACCGAGCGAGTCTCGAGGTCGAGTCGAGAGCTGGCCACTCCACTGACTCGCGGGATGGACCCACGATAATACAACTGAGTGACTTTCGGCGCCATTTTGACGTTGCTTTTTTTTATTATTCTTAAGAGGCACTAACTGTAAGCACTGAACATGTTGAAGCAGGCCGTCGTCTTTAGTGAGCGGAGATAGTGTTGGCAACGGACGCGCTAGCTCACCATGATGAGTGATAATAGGCCGCGCCGGGCCGCGCTCATAGATAACTGACAGGTGTGTCGGTCTGCCCGAGTATTGATTCCTGCCTCAACTAGCCTCCTCCGAGGTGAGGGGAGAGTTCTCTCAGTCAGGTGATGACGGCGCCTCTCTCCGTGGCCAGCCCCTTCGAGTCCCCAGGCCCCGCCCCGCCCCGCCCCGCCACATCGCGTTATAATTCAACAGCCACGCGGCGCTGCCGACAGAGAGGGCTCGGCTCGGCACGACACGACTCGGGGTCATTTCGCAGCTTTGAATAATTTCCATCGGGTCGGAGTTAACAAACGCGCGGAGCACGCCGGAGGCTCTGGGCGGCCGACTTCATGGCTGGCTAAAACCATAAACCATCTTTAAAAAAAAGTAACGTGAAAATTTCAATGACTTCCCTCCCCAAAATTTGAATCCATGCAGTTGATGCAGTTGGTGTGTTCGTGGCGCCTCTACTTCTCTTTGACCTGGCGTTTCACTGCCTGACTGTTCCGTGTCAAGTCCTGGACGTCCTGGACTCTAGGTGTGTCGGTTGTTACGACACTAAAAACACGATGGGTGTTTGAAAGTCATTAGCGCAGCGGGATCCAGACTGTCTCTGCGGGGTGGCCGAGGGCGGGGCGGGGCTGGGCGGGGCGGGGCTGGGCGGGGCGGGGCGGGGCGGGGCTGGGCGGGGCGGGCAGTCGACTGCTAGGCAGCACATGGTCACAGGCCATGGTCTTGATGGTGGCAGCTCCTCTGCATACCGGTGTAGCGGCTGTGTGATGACTGTTTCTTTTACTGGTTTCCCTTCCCTTCCTTTCCCTTGCGAAGGCATATCGATCATGGAGCTGGCCAGGCGAGCTAGGAGCTGGTCTGGCCAGTCTAGTCAGCGCTCCAGTCTATCACATCTAGTCGGGCAGCTCGTGCTGTGACTGCTGGGGGCCTTGGAGTCACGCAGGACTGGCTAGCTGCTGCCTCCTACACTCAGCGTACTGTCATCGACACAAGAGCCTGGCTCGCTTAACGTACTAAACGTCTCCAAGATGGCGGACAACTGTTGCTCGTCAAAAACAAATACGCTTTTGCGAAACATTTTAGATTGGTACGAGTTCTGTATCCAATAACTTACGCGTTAAAAGTGTTTCTGCATATCGTCCGATCGTTTCTCTGCGGCCGCTGATTCACTGTGCGACGAGGGGGTTCCCAAACGTGACGCGTTCTGGCCCGCGTGGGGCCGAGCCGGTCTGTCCAGGGTCTATCCAGCGATAGATACTCGCTGGCTCCAGCAGTGACGTGCACTAGGCGGTGCCAGGTCTGCCTGCGGCCTGCGGGCTGCCTGCTCGGAGTATACATGCTTGTGCAACTCTCTTTTCGTGATGGCTGCAGGACACTGGAGGAGAAATTGGGACCCGACGGATTCCCCCCCCCCCCCCCCCCCCCCCCCCCCCCCCCCCCCCCCCCCCCCCCCCCCCCCCCCCCGCCCCAAACTAACTGAATCACCGCGGCGTCAATTTGATTGTCACACCTCATTTTTATTGGCTATGGAGAACTGGATTCTAAACCTCTCAGACCTGGCCGCGGTCCTTCCTCTTTCTCTCTGCCAGAGAGTAATATCTTGCGAGGGAGATGAAGCTGCCTCCTCGATCTCCGCGGCAGTGAGTGACACCGGTGACCTTGCGGGGAGATCCCCTCCCTCCCTCCCCCCCTCCCTCCCTCCCTCCCTCCCTCCCTCCCTCCCTCCCTCCCTCCCTCACTGCCGCGAGCTGCGACCAAGTCTTGATGCAGTGGACCTATTCAGACCGCAGCCGCCAAGCAGACTAGACAGGCGTTGGGCTCCGATCTGGAGCTGGACCGCGCTGATTAGAGGAACCGCGTGGCGGGGCGTGGCGGGGTGGGGCGGGGCGGGGCGGGGCGGGGCGGTAGGCCAGCTCCCTGTGTCTCGCTGCGCATGCCGCAGCCATTGTTGGCCTGATCAATTCGGCGCCACAATGAGACCCGATCAGAATCAGTCTCCATTGCTGTGCAAGCTGGGCGCGTCGCCAAAGTATGCCTTCAAATTAAATTTAAAAGTCAGCACTTTTTATTTCAACCCATTGAATGTTGTTGGTGTCTTCCTTAGGGTTCGCTGGTCGGGGCATGGCTGTAGAATGAGACTCGTGCAGGCAGGTTAGGACTGACAGAAAGTATCACCACCATGGTGAAGGGACCAAACACCACCCACAAAATGTGGTACTTTAGTAAAATTATTTTCAACCTGGGCTTCTCGTCTCTGTCTCTTTGCGAGGCGCACGGTCAGTCCTAGTTACTCTTCACGAAGTCTTTCCGAGTGTGATGATGTTCCTGCTCATGTTGACATTTGTACAAAGTTGGATGTGGGAAATGTAAGGGGGAACATCGAACGCTTGGGGACCTTGAACTTGAAACTCAGAAATCTTACCTTGCTGCCAGGCTTCGGCACTGCTTTTAGATAAGCTGTATCAGCCTCTCGGCTTGTGATGGTATCGACGTTACGCAATCAACGTCTGCCATGATTTCGCTTCTTTCTGTGCCATATCGCTAATAACAATGTTGCTGTCTCAGGCTTTCTGCTCTTGCTCCTCGCGTTGAAAAAGCACCGGAAAATTTCTTTCCAAAGCATAGTCGTGAATTTACGAGAGTTGTAAAAAATTTATGATGAGATGCATATTAATACGACCTAGGAAATTTTACGACTCTTTTCTCGCACATTTACAACCACTCAGTAAAGTTGCCACTAAGGCACTAATGAAAATTTTTAGGTCATATCTTTACGACTTTTTTTATGGTGTATGTGGCTTAGCGACGGCCCCTGGCTGAAGCTGAGCTTTTGTCGTACTCTCCTCCATTGAACACGCCATCGTCACATTGCAGGCAGGCCACCACCCCGCCCCGGTCATTGACTTCCCGTCTCGCACTGCCGCTCGATCGGTTGCCTACCCTCCGGGCGATGCGGAGCGCATGAATCAGATAACGACTCGAGCGAGTGACTGCGCTCTCGCTCTCTCTCTGTCTCACCCCCCCCCCCCCCCCCCCCCCCCCCCCCCCCCCCCCCCCCCCACCTCCCTCGCTCTCGCTTTCTGCCCCACCCGACAATGTGCATTGGCCGTGTGCCGAGTCCGTACTTGTCATAAATGTTGCACGAAGCTACATAGTATGATCGCCTTCTGAACTCCAGAGCTCTTGCCCTTGCAGAACAGGTGGTTCTTCTTTGACTAACGCGCGGAGAGCTCACTTTGAACTCGAGAAGTTCATCTTGAGTCTCACCGCTGAGTTTGACTACCAACAACTACTACCTATTCAGTTGCTGTTGCTACTGCACACGGGCGTCGTGTCTGTGTTCCAATTTTCCAGCCGCTGGTCACGTTTCACCCCATTGCTGGTGCGTCGTCCTGCGCTGTAACCTTGTCGAATGGCCTTTTATTATACTTCTGGCTGGAAAAATAAGCCCTCTCAGGTTCATAACGCTCGGCTGCGGCGAGCATAAAACAAGAGACCAAAATACGACCTCTTTTCCACCGATCCTGGAATTAGATTCAGTCATGTCGAAATCCTCTGCCTATGAAGGGAGACGTCCCTGGTTCGGTTCCCAACTCATCATTCTCCCATTCTCTTATAAACATATTTGACATTGGCTGCTTCTGGGCATTTCCGGTGTGCTGTGACATACAGAAATAGCCCCGTGCGGCTATTGCAGGAATACCACAGTCTGAAAGTACTGCTTCAGACAGTTAAAGTTATTCGGACCGCAGGTGTCAAACTATTTCCGACTAAAGACGCTCAGAAAAAATTGCAACATTTTGCGGGAAAGGCCGAAACAGAACTAGAGCATCACAGGAGCAACATACGGCTATTCAGCCGGGCGGATCTGTTTGCACCTGGGAACCGGCAAGTCATGCTGACAGTCTATCGTCGATACCGATGTCCTGAGCGATCTTCGAAAGCGCACGAGCCCTGCAAGCCAGCTCACAAAACATAGGTAGAATACGAAATCAAATTTGGCTAAGAATTATTCTTTTTTTTTTTAAATTTTGCTGGCAGTGGCTTTGTATTTCCATCAATATGATAGTGAAAGTAAAAGGATTAGGAGCAATGGACTGCGCATACAAATAAGATAAATCACGTGAGCTATCGGCAGATAAAAATCTCAAAAACCACGAAATATACCGGTAGGCCCATCAGTAGTATTGTAGGATGCGGACAGGGAACTTGCCATTACTTCCGAGAGTACATACAGTGTGATAATGACTCTTTTACTGGGCTGTTGTGGGTCGTCGCCAGTGGGAAGGTACTTTAGTTCGGAACGATGCAACGTGGTCCTCCTCAGCACTCAATTCTTGAGGTAACGTAGTAGAAAGTAGTCCGCTTTCGAAAAAATCTTCCGAAGGTCGCTCGGGGGTCGTACCTAGGCATCGCTAGGGCGCCTCCTCCTGTTAAGTGAATCGAATCTCCGTTTTACGTCACTGGGTCACTGGGCGACCACTCGGAGCTGACCTTCACTGCGAAGTCACCGCTTGTAATCAGCTGCTTCTTGCTGCAAGTTCTGGGTGAGGCGACTAGTCCTGGCAGTGTAGCATATCATTTCCCCCCCCCCTCTCTCTCTCTCTCTCTCTCT
>CABIKL010001260.1:0-16199 GCA_902196195.1 Aptinothrips rufus | reverse complement strand
AAAAAAAAAAAAAAAAAAAAAAAAAAAAAAAAAAAAAAAAAAAAAAAAAAAAAAAAAAAAAAAGAACTGCTTGTTGGCCAAACCACTTATCTTACTGATGCGTGATTTGGTACAAGTCGTGTAGAAGTGGTGGGAAAATGAAGGGGTGGCTCTCTACAAGCCCGCTGTTGCACTCTGGAACAAGACCGGTGGTCTATCTCCAGCTAAGCCTGCAAGCCCTGGTCTTTTAGAGTCTGTAAATGCTGGACACAGAGTCCTGTAATGGAAGCTGCACAATACATATTCTTTCAGAGAATGTCATATAGGTAAAGTAGACAAGAGCCTTTCAATTAGAGTTTTTCTTTTTTAGGAATGGTTGGAGTTTAAAGTTAGTAAAATATAGAATGGAAAAAAGAACAGCAAACGAACATTTACACAGACAGCAGCAATGTGCAAAACCAAGATACAAAATCCATTAATATCATCTGCATTGGTCTTCTCTGAAATGAGTCTCTTAAATTAATCATCTGAATCCAACCCACCCCTGTCAACTACAAGGAGTGTGGCTAGGAGGACTATTCCCACCATCTCTCCATCAATCTCTACAAGATTCAATCTTGCTGCGTTTCAATGTAGAATATGACTGGTCAGACCTGTGCTCTTGCTACCAATGTGGGTCCGTTACTCATCCCTAGTGGCGCTCCCCGCTTGAGTTTTCATTACTTAAAATGCAGTGAGTAAAGCTGAGGTCTAAGCATCAGGAAAACGAAGAGACTGCTTGATGTGGTCTATCAGAATGTTTGGTAAAGTAAACGCAAAGAAGGAATTTGCTCTACAGTTAGAACCACAAACATTTCAACTTAGCAGGACGTAAAATTATCCAGGATGATGTTGCACCTGGTCCAACATCCCAAATAAGTCTTTTAACGTCACAATATAATTCCTACAAGTACAGTATCTTCAGGGTTATAATGCAGTTGGAAATGTTGCTTTCTAAATTAATCCGATTGTTTGCACCCTTTGCACAAATACTATGACAATTTACTGGAAATACTTTTGGTTGACATTTGTTATTAAAAATCGCTAACTTAAGAATTACGGTGGGTTTACGCTCGTTGTGTCACTGGCGACAAGTTGTAGCTTGATGGGAGAGGGGGGGTGAAGGTTGCTGTGGCCCTCCTCACCTCTCTCCCACCAGGCTACAACTTGTAGCCAGTGATACAACGAGCGTAAAGCCACCTTTACTAAACCATGATCCAAGAAGGATAATAAAAAAGTACACTTTGTCTAAACAACATATCAACCGATAAGCAACAAGTTGACATTCACCATACTGTTTACACAAATTAGGGAAAATATGGGCATCACATGCATGACACAATTCAGACTATTTGAATAAGCTCAAACGATTTTCATAACGTGAGTTTTTGGAACGTAAAACAGAAAATTTCACATCAGCCTACTTTTAGAAACTTACCTTAACCTGTTGGTAATCCTTCAAATCCCATCGTTCGTTGAAGGCGAAGCACTATTCCAAAAAAGGATTTTGTCGAGGCACAAAATAAACTGAAAGCACAACACTTCACTGCTCTTGGCAAACAGCTTTCGATTCGAAAAGTGCACTTCCCCACAATATTTCGGACGTTTTTCGCAAGCTCTCCCGAGCTGTGGTGAACCACTTGTGAGGTAACTTTGAAATTCGTAAAAAGGTTCGAAGCACAATCTCAGTAGGCACAGAAGAAGATATATAACACGCACGAACTTATTGCACTATTGTTGATTGAACTACAAAAGATTAACAATATACGAAGGTGTACGAAAACAAACAAATACTATCGCCGTACCATAACAAGTGCACTCACGTAAGACTCTGACTGTACTAAACAGATGGCATGCATGGGATGGGAGCAAGCAACAACTTGCACAGCAAGGGAAGGGAAGGGTGGGGAAGGGATCGGGAGGGGGGGGAGGGGAATGATCGCGCTCGGCCACCTCGATCGCTTGCGCACGGCGCACTCTATCGGCAAGCGGCAGAAACGGAAACTCGAGAGCAACTAAAAGAGCAGATATAAATTTATATCTGGATGGAAAGAGTATTTTCCAAAATCAGAGATAACTGCTCACTCTCCACAACGTACTCGAAAGCATGCTTTCACGATTTGCAATGTGTGTTAACGATTTGAATAAGAATAATTTACTGCTTTGTAAACTAAACAGTACCTATAAAAATTACAATCCCTCCTGTTCTCAAGCTTGTTGCCAAGCTTCACGCTTTGCGCATCGAAACAAGAATCGTTTATTTGAAGTCTCTTCCCATGTGTGATTTCTCCGGCATGCTTTGAATCTTCCCTCGCCGTTCCCACCCTCCCCCAAACTTCCGGGCCAGTTTTCTTCAAGTGGACATTCCTTCGCAGCGGGCGGAAGCGCGTGGATACGAACCGGTTATCATTTTCTGAGCTGTTGTGAACGAACCCATGGCCATTTTGGCTTTGGCTGTCTGACAAACACATGTGAACTGAATGTGTTTCCAACAACTACACGCCGACAATTTAGTTACTTCAATTAAATCGACTTTTATGATTTCTGATTTGTGACAAGAACGCAGTTTGAATGAACACGGATTATTGCATCATTTTGTCTATGTCTCGTCGTTCAAGTAGGCCATGAACTTCAATATTTGTATGCATACGCCCGTGATCAAGCACACAGAAAACGTCGAGTTTCATCAGCTTAAGTGTGATTTGTGTTCTGTGTGGGGCTGACTTTCAGTCGGTTTTATCCAACTCGGTGTTCATTGTGTGACAACTGTCTTCGACCTTGTGCATCATACCAAGCCACAAACGAAAGGAGAGGTTGGGCGGCGGGTCCCTTTTTAGGTTATGATGCCCTTTTAACGTGGCCAGACTGCGAGTAAATAAATTTCTTTCTTTATGATTCGATGAATTTGAGCTCTTAAAATGATGTGGTCCTCAAAAAAATTTTGGTGACTTGACAGTTATCTTCAGCACATGGATCAACAAGTAAGTTCACTTTCAATTAAAGAGTGTCTGCATTCACATGTGTTCTGTCTGCTTGTTGAAACCCACATTCTTCTTACGATGTAACTATATTCCTTCCTGTAGAGTTTGTTACACGAATTTCGCTTGAAGTCCTCATCCTCATTATATTTTCATGCTGATGCAAGAACCTCTCACAATTTTCCCACTATGACAGCTGTGCAGACAGTATAAATTTGGGGCAACGATGAAGCTTTATAGTGAACTAAATGGCTACACCTTCATCTAGATTTTTGGAAGCACTATTGTCAAGTACCTTAATTAATATTCCATGACAATGGTCAACTCTGTTCCAAATCAAACAATTATTCATTTTAAATGTACTGTCTCAGGCATCTTTTCAAGATTCTTTTTAGTTCCTACTGTATTCCTTAGCTCCTTAATAGACTTTCAAAATTTAGCCTTAAATCTCCGGTCTTTTACCCTTTATCCTTACTTTGACTGATTGTTTTTTGTTTTTTTTTGGATGTGATTGCAGGTTTTAGGGGTGGCCATGTCATTACCAATGGGCGCCCTGGGTTCCCTGGGACCTGGTGTGGGTGGTGATGGATTGGGGATGAACTTGAATGGAGGCAACTGGAGAATGTGTCTCAGTGAACTTGTGGGCGAGAGGTCATCTCTTCTTGATGCCCAGACAAAATTTCTTTACCTCAAGGTTTTGGAGTCCTACATTCAAAGTCAGTATGGCAACGCTCCTACTGAAGAACAAATAGAACTTCGGCAGTATCTGCTGCAGTGGATTGTTTTACAGGCATGTTGTAAAATTGTCTATATATTACATTTTGAGATAAGGAAGTTTTAATGAGTATTATTAATGCATTCATCAAATCTATTTTGCAGTGCTCTCAGCAGATTAGTGAACAAAAATTTATTCGAAACAAAATGGGTCAAATTTTGTCTTTGGTTTTTGTGAAAGACTATCCTCACCGTTGGCCAACTTTCTTTACTGATCTTGTTGGAACCCTGTCTTTTGGGCGAGTTGCTGTTGAATTCTATCTTGTGGTTCTTTCTGCAATGGATACAGAGGTTTGTTAAAATCTATCATTTACGCATTTTTGTTCACATTTTCTTAAATTTTCTTACCGAAATAAAAACATGCATTGCTTTCCTCACAATGCATTTTTTATTCTTTTAGATATTTAGTCCCAAGTTTAATAGAAGTGATGACCTCATTCGCCGGAGTACTCAATTAAAAGACACCATGAGGGAAGCAAGTGTTCAAGTTCTGGTTGACTCTTGGTATCAGATTCTGGTAAGTAACTGCAACGTCTTATTTGTTATATATGTTATAATATCTGTGATTCAATATTGCAAAAATTCCTTCTTTTATTTTCGAGTTGATAAACAACTGATGGTCAGCCAGATGACAGAGCGTAGCATTGGGTGGGTCTCGAAATTTTCTTTACCTGGCCTCACGGGAACACAGGTCGCTACTCAGCACACCGCACCAAAACGATGTTTAGCCAAGCCCAGCCCAGCTGGGTCTCTAGACCCAATGGTGCAGAATGGGGAGCCGATTCGAGTCAGGCTATAGGCGGCCGTTTTTCTCCAAACCCAAATTGATTTTATTGTTTTTTTATCCGTGTCCAACAAAGATTGGCATCTCCCACATTAAAAACCATGCGAAAAATCGATAAATAAATACGATTAGGGCCATGCCTTTGTGGCTAGTTGGACTCGAACCTGCGGCCTTCTGTCAAGGCAGCATGAGCTCGATAGCAGACAGTTTGCTTGGCTGGCCCGATGCCCGGCAGAATCAGTCCGGGTTACGAAAATCTCGAGACCCACCCAACTGGATGCTCTGCCAGATGAGAAATTAATGCAAAATATTTATGAACTTCTGAAATTTATTTCTGAACTTCATTGTGTCCTTCTTTTTGTCAATATTTTATGTGATTTAACAACTTGAACTTCTGTATGTTACAGACTACTTGGCACGCAGAGCCTGAAATTGTGACTGCTTGCCTGGAGGTGACAAGTGTATACGTTCCTTGGATTGATATTACTACTGTTGCCAATGACAAGTTCTTGCCATTAGTTTTGCAATTGATGCGCAATGAATATGCTCGAGCAGCTGGTGCTGATCTGTTATGTCAGGTTGTAGACAAGGGCATGGAATATTTAGACAAACTGCAGCTTATCACTAGAATGCTGGTCCTTTTAAGAAATTTTGAGGTTCCTCTTCTCTCTTCCCAGGTTAGCTGACATTTTGCAATGCTGTTATTTTTTCTTTAACTCTTTTTGTACAAAATACAACATGCAACTGCTTCCTCCTTTTTACAGGTTGACAATGTAGCATACACAGGGAATATGGCAAACTTAGTCAATAGTATTGGATTGAATCTTCTAGAAGCATCTGATAGGTAAGCTCTCATTTACATTGTGTTGTTACTCAGAATTTGTTTGTTATTCTGTACTTGAGTAAAATATAAAATTTACTCTCCAATTTTTGATTGTTTGATTGTACTTCTAGGCTGAAAGAAAAAGGTGTGCTGGAGGCAGCTCAAGTAGCTTACAATGCTGCTGAGGAAAATATATTGTTAATGGATGGATATCTTCAACACAATAATGAAAATGTCTGCTTGAAAGTCACAAGATATGCCAAGGAATATATGCGGGTTTGTTTTATTCTCCCCCAGTTACCTTATCTTATTGGATTTCTCTCACTATTATTTTGTCATTTACTTTCTGTCAGGCATTTTCCTCTCATATCTATTTTTATTTTTCAGAAACTGAAGGGCAAAGCACTGTCAGAAAAGCAAATTCAAATAGTTCAAAGATTATTGAAGACTGTTATGGACAAACTGAAATTACACCCTGATTACTTTCGGAGCTCTAATGAAGACAGACAACAATCCCTTCTTGATTTTAGGTTTGTTCAGTGGAATTTTTTGCTATCTATGTGTTTTGTATTTTCTTGTATTAGCATATATTTGTTAATAGTGACAATGTTTTTCAATTGCAGAAATGAGTTTAAAATTCTCTTTGTAAATTTGTTAGCCATAGATAAAGACCTTGTCACACAGTGTGTGTACCAAGTTGTTACCAGTGTTTTGAAAGATCTGCAAGCGTATTCCACAAGTGAAGTTGAGTGTGTAATCTATATTTTGTATGTGCTTGGTGAAACCATGCCCTCTGCTGGGTCTTCACCACCCCAAAACTCCCAAGAAACTCAGGTATATTCTCAAATAATTTTTGTGTTGATTTGTATGTTCTCAGTTACATTATTTGTCTCCTTTTGCTTTCTCATTATGGTGAGAAAGCAACAAAATCATAAATTGAAAAAGAAAAGAAAAATTAAGTTTTTGTTATGTTATTTACAGTCTGCTAGTAATCTTATACGCCTCATGTTGCTTGAACTTCTATCGTCTGGAGTAAGCAACCATCCTGATCCTGCAGTAAAACTGCAGTTTCTTGAGACTGTATCTCGCAGAGAAAAGTTTTTCCTTAAGGATCCAGAACTTATTCCTCCTGTCCTGGAAGCATTTTTGGATCATCGCGGACTTCGTAGTTCCGATAAGAAGTTACGAGCTAGATCTGCATTCCTCTTCCAACTCTTTGTCAAAAGCCTCAGGTGAATTGTGCCGTCCTGATTTTGAATTTCTCTTATCCTGGTTCCTAATTAAATTTGTTTCCAAACAGTAGTAACATTTAACATCTTTTCTATTCGTAGATCAACCATGGCATCTTTCTCTTATCAAGTCATTGCAAGTTTGAAAGATTTCTTAGAATTAAGTTTGCCTCAGACCAATGGAACATGGTTGTGCCATGAAGACCAACTACATCTTTATGGAGCTGTAGGCCTGTTGATCGTATCGGGCACAAATTCACCAGAGGTAAGACTCAACACATGTGGTTTGAATCAGTCAGTCAGGATTCTTTATCGCTTTATTCCATTCATGAATCATGATCTCTGATTTTTTCAGGAGAAAGGCGAAACTATTCGAAATCTTCTGGTACCAGTTGTAGCCAGGTACCAAGAGTTGTCTGCTCAGTTGGCAACCGAACAGAATGATGAGCAACGAGCAGTTTTGGCTCATAGTATGTGTCATGCCATGGCAGTTGCAACTGGCGTGAGCAAAGCTTTCAACAGTTTGAAGGATATACGGACTCTAGGTTGTTTTCAGCTATACTATGAGATTCTGCAAGTCTTCCTCACTTGCCTTCAGGTAAGTCAATATCTTTGCTACTCTGTCCTCCTCTAAATAGTGCTCTTTGTACAAATGACAAATGTTGTCTCTGTGTTCTCTTAGAGCCCTAATCAAAAGGAGTTACTTCAAAGTGGCCTTCGTCAGTTCTTGCATCGAATGGTAGTGTGCCTGGAGGCAGAGGTACTGCCCTTTATTCCTTTTGTTCTTCAAGCTGTGCTTCGCGACAATGATGCTTTCCTCCTCTCTGAATTTATGCCTTTGGTTCTTCAAGTCATCATGAAATTTAAGGTTTGTTGTGCTCCAAGCAACTTTTTTCTTTGATCAGGACTTCCTTTCAGAGACTCATTTCTTACTGAGAAAATAAAACATAAATGCATCTCTTGCAGAAAGATGCTGCGTCTCTTGTGCAGCAGCTTATGGCTCCAACTCTAGCTACATTCACTGCTGCCTGGGCGGCTGATACTGATAAGGATAATCCTTATGCCCAAGAAGAAAATCACTATCTTTTCAGAAGTTTCTTGGGTTTAGTTAGTGCTATTGTGACCAATAACATCCTGGAAGTTTTGCTGGCACAAGAGCCTCACACTCTGCAACAGGCCCTTGACTGGGTTATTCAAGGAACTTATCATGATCCTGATCCCACGGTGAGCCACTAGCCGCACTCATAGGCTTACTTAAATAAAAAGGAAAAATTGTATACTGATGATTTTACTAATTCATTACTTGTTTTTTTTGCTTGTCTGTAGGCTCAGAAGAGTTGCTACACAATCCTTAGAAAAATGGTGGATCAATGGGGAGGAGTTGGTGAAAGGCCTGATGGATTCACTGAATTTCTTTATGAGAGAGTTGTGCCTGCATGCTACTTACCCTTGAAATCACTTGATGATACTTCTTCTGATTCAAGAGCAGTGGGGAAGGAGTGTTCTCAGCTAATTTCATCCATATTCAAGAAGAGGGTAAGGCACTTCCTTACTTCATTTAGCATTTTACAATCATACCTTCATGGAATGATATATTCTCTATGAATCTTATGTGTTCTTTAACTCAATGTTTCTGTTTTCTCTTTTCCAGGGAGATGAGTTCTTGTGTCATCTGCAGAACACTTTCCTACCTTCTCTCGGGCTTGATGCTAGTAATTGTGAAGCACATATCAAAACCATCCGAGAGGGCAAGAACATCTATCAAAATTGTATTGAGGTGAGTAGTCATTAAGTTTGTTCACATTTCTGTAGACAGTTTACATGTGCATCTATTCACATTCTCAGGCTGCAATTCAGATGCTCTTCAGCAGCTTTTTTTCATTCAAATACTGAATATCGTTGCTGAATATATCTCATTTCAGATTCCTTCTAAGACTTTAATTTCTGATTGGGGCTATGGTGAATCCAAGTTATTTGGGTCAGGTTGGTGAATGGATGTAAGAATGAAGTGACTGGTCTGTTCTAATGCTTGAGAAAGATTTAATATCAGGATCTATCATTTTTTCATGCATTCCTGACAAGACCATGCTCTTTTACACTTTTCTTTTGGGGCATTTTTGTGCATGTTTCTTCATCTTCCATTTCAATGGCTCGAACTCGTTTTCTGGAATATGATATGACATATTGGTATTCATATTACTGTTCTTCCCTAAATTTTTGTTTGACATATTGGTATTCATATTACTGTTCTTCCCTAAATTTTTGTTTTTGTTTTGTAAATTGAATATTGAAATGATGTTCTTCTACGTAGCTTGATAGTTTTTGTGAGAGTTTTGTGCTCTGCTCATTCACAGCCAGCTGTTTTTAAAATTTGTTTTTCTTGAGTTGAATCTCATGCCAGAATATAATTTGTCAAGAATGATATACTTCCAAAAAATTTCTGATGCTGCCTTTTTTTTCCTGTTTACCTGAGTTGTGCAGTAACTCAATATAGCATGCAGAATTTTCACCAGCATGTATTGTCTGCAATTAACCAATAATATTTCAGTTATTGTGGTTGGAGCTACAAACATACTTTTATGTAATTTACATTTTTATCTTTTTTCTTGTTTTTACAGGTCCTCCGTTGCGCTGATGACGCTGCTCTGTCTCGATGTGGTATAAGACATCATATTAGCAAATAGCATATGTGGTTCGCTGGCCGGACCACGTGGGAGCGTGTTCTGCGTCAGGGCGTCCTTGCTGGTCATAACGTCTGGCATGACAAGGTTGTGTACTCTCCTTGATTGATCGCAGGTACTTGCTTAGGTCAACACTAAATTTTTGTGGCTAAAGCCTTGTGATGTTATATTTTAGAACAATATTACTCTTCCGGAGCATTAGTTAGGGTGACATTGGCAACCTATAGAAAATTATTTCAGAGTTGTTACTGTACGCATTTCGCAAATGTAATTTGTAAGTCTGATGAACTGACACCAATGATGATAAAAAGAATTACATTCCCTTAAAGCTTTTCACCTGTTCGAGAAAGCAAATGCCAAATTCAGTCAAGTAGCATCCCTTATAAAGTGGTGTTACTCTAAATTGACACAGAATGTTTATATTGCTCTTAACAATTTTGAGATACAAGCCTGATTTTTATGGGAATTAATTTGCCCTGTGTCAGAAGTAAACATTTATAACAATAAGAAAAATGGGCACATTGTCAGTAAAGTATGTACTTTTTACTCTCAGCAGCTATTTGCTTTGGTAATAGCTCTGCTAATATGTCAAATGTGTAAGACTTAGAGTGTTTGCTCAAACTGTGCATCATTTAAGCGATACAATTTAAAGCTTCTGCAGCCTCACTTGTATTCTAATGTTGAATATGGTGATTATTGATGATCCATGAAATGGGTATTCCAATATTTGGCGCTAGGCCATGTACAGGTAAACTCATGTGATACTGATAATTCTTCTTTTTACATTTCCTTGTAGTTCATGCGCCTCTAAATGTGCTCGGAGCTTTGAATGAGAATGTGTTTCTATCTGTGAACTCTCAAATTTTCTTTTGAGTAATTGTGCAATATTTGTGGTAATCGCTGTTCCCACTGTATCATTTAGTGTCTTCACAATAATCTTTCATTCAAGATTTCATTTATTGTACATTAATTGCATTTGCACAAAAAGAATGAAGCATAGTCTGTGATCCCTTATTTTGGCTCTTAGGTTTGACAATGACTTTTCCTTGTTGAGGATTGGTTGTTTTGTCTGTAGAGCCTTGTGCCTTATGTGAGAAATGTATGTACAAGTGCCACGTTTACTCTGATTATATGTCATTGGTTTCTATACAAGGAGTTGGAATTGCTGAAAGCACCTAGTGCTTCAAGTGATGTCTTCGTTTTGACATTACCGCATAGTTTATGTAATTGCATCTCTAAGATAGCAATATCAAAATTTGAATCAGGTATTGAGGAAAGTTTTGCTGTGTAAAATGCAAGCAGGTTTATTTTCTTCAGTGGGGCCAGTTTTGATTAGTTTTGATTAGATTTGAATAGATGTAAAGCTGTGTCTTGGGAATGTTCAAGTATGGTTTATAGCAAGTGCTCTCCACAGTTATTAATATATAATATACAGAAATGTCGATAAGAGACAAATGCATTAGAATTAAGTGCGATGATTAAGGTTCCGTATCGAATTTTAACAAACTGCCATGACTGGAATTGAATTTGAGTAAGTATACAGCAAACTTTTTATTGATTTTTGGAGTAGTATTCTTGGAAGCAAATTCTGTATAAGAAATTAATCTTGTTAAGAGGTGCAATAGCAATAGGGTGCTTTTTCATGTTTGAAATTTTTTTTTTTACTATGAACATTTGCCAGTATGCAGTGCTCTTCTGCAGGATGTGGGTGAAAACACATCACATTGTGTTTATTGCTGTTTCCCCTTTGTGATTGTTGTTATTATTGGTCGTTGTTTTTATGCTAAGTCAATAGCCTGTTCATGAATTTTATTTAAGCTTGTTTTGTTGAATTATTTTGGGAGATTTTGTCCTCCTGCATCCTTTCATGTAATTCCACTCGAGATTCTTGCAGAGGAGAGTGCCTGATGCCTGTCTCATTTTAAATTTTAAAACATGGAATTTTTCAGGTTTTCTCCTTACTGTTATGAACTGTGAATTGAAGTGCAGCTGTTTCGAAGCTGCTGTTTGAAATAAATAGTTACCTCATTCTTGACCAATAATGCGACATGCTTAGACTGTGAAAAAATATCATTTGAGTGCAATAAATCATTGCTATAAGAAATAGTTGATTAATATTTTTCTCTACTAACATTTACAAGATTGTGACTGATTTTTTTTGTTTTTGTTTTATCTCAGGTTGCTTTGTTGGTCATAGTAAAATTTGATTATGTTTTGTTCCCAATTTCTCTGCTTGTCAAATCGGATTGTCTTTAGAACAGTTCTGTTTATTGTTGCTGTTTTGTTTTACTTAACTGGCACCTGTAATTTATTAGTAGTGAAATTTTTTTTTAACATAATTCGTGAATGTACCCAAACCAACATTTTTACTCTATTATTGAAATTATTTATAAAAGAAATAATATATTGAACATAAAGCATAATAGCAAAAGTCCTTTGAGATTTTGTATATGTAATGTACATATTGTATATATAGAATGGTATTTATGTGGTTTGAATATAAGAACAGCAAGTGGTTTAACTGGTTTGGACTTTGAATGATTTCGGAATGCAACCAGACAGTGCCTTTTATCTTGGAGTGAAGCTTTTGTGTCGAAATTATATTGCCCATATCCAAATGGTTCAAAATCTAGGTATAAAAATTCACCAATTGCTGTGTACAATGTACAGATTGGTACAGATATATAATTTCTTTTGTATGTTTGTATATGCATATCTATCTAGTCTACTGACGTACTCTGAAATGATGCCGGGCGTTTACAATAAATTTGTATTACACTAAAAGGTCTTTATTCTTTCTCCTTAAGATAATGTCTTGAATAATTGAATACAATTATGATTTTGTAGTTTCTCAAACAGTCTACTAAATGTCTAAAGCAGTCTAAAATATGTAAGTAGCCTGCAAAGACTCGTTGACTGCTCATTGCAGAAGGAATCACTTGTGGAATTCGATTCAGATGGCACTAAACACGCAAAGTTACCTACCTAAAGCATCAAAATTCATTCACATTTTATTAACAAAAGAACGCACAAGTTTGATTCACAAAGATAAAACAGCTAGTTTTAAAAAAAGAGGAAAACAGAAAAATTAACCAGTTCACTTTTAGTTTCCACTGGTGGGAGGAAGTTATTTGAAATAAGATTAGTTTCGACGTCGGAACGATGTTGAAACTGTCACAGGTTCATGTGCTGTCGTCGTGAGGCGGTTCAGTGGGTTGGTTTGGTTTCTGTGTGCACTGAACCTTTGCTCTTAGAGGAAGTCGAAAAACAACTTTTTTTTTATTTTAACCCGGCCATCTGCTAAAAGTTGTCTAGTAGGGTCCTAAAAGCAGCCTCAAAATTTTTTTAAAAAATTTTGATATTTGATTAATTTTCGAAATATACTATTCCTTCTTTATCTGCTCAAAATATTTTTGTGTGATGACAAATGAATAGATAAAGAGCAAAATAGTGTCATAACATAACAACATTACCAAACATATTCAAAGTTATTGCTATATTGACAGTACACTGCAAAAAAAAGTGCTTAGTCCCGAACATGCCTAAAAAGCACTTTTTTTGCAGTGCACTGTCAATATAGCAATAACTTTGAATATGTTTGGTAATGTTGTTATGTTATGACACTATTTTGCTCTTTATCTATTCATTTGACATCACACAAAAATATTTTTAGCAGATGAAGAAGGAATCTACTCGATTTTTCAGTATTTCGAAAATGGGGAGGGGGCGCGACCCCTAATTATCAAAATTTTTGGAAAAAGAATTTGAGGCTGCTTTCAGGACTCTACTAGACAACTTTTAGCAGATGGCCGGATTAAAATTAAAAATAGAATTGTTTTTCTACTTCCCCTACTCTGGATGACTATGGCGTCAGGCGGGGGGAATGGTGCCCGAATGAGGGGTTGCGTTTGAGCAGAATACTAGGTGACACTTCGGGACGTGAGGGCGACGTGACACGCGAACTCGCTAGATAGAAACACTGAACTGTTTGCACTGACTAAACTGACCGAACGGAACTGAACTGGAAGGGGCTGAGACTTATACCTTCTGGATCGGGGCGCTCGCCCTCGCAATATCTTACGCGTGAAGTTATGCGGTTGATAGTTGACAGCGCGCGCGTGAACCGCCGTGACGCACTATCAGCGGTGCATCGCTTGGGCACGCGGAGTGCGCTGTAGCGCCGATAAAACAACAGCGAAATCCCCGATTCGACATCGTTTCGATATCATCCCCCCCCCCCCCCTTTTTTTTCCCGAATCCTGGTCGTCCCTTTCGTTCCGCCCAGAAAGAGATTAAAGATCACGAGACCAGAGCGATTGTTTACGTAAATTCGCTTTCAAATATAATGAAAACGCATCAACAGAACATTCAAATGCTGAATTGCTGACGAAGAAATTTCATATGAACACAATATGAGCACAGCAAGAGTAAACAGCTCAAGTGTGCTAATGAGAACACCAACCCTCGGACGAGAGCCATCTCTTGTGTGTCTAGCCTTCTAGTTCTTGTTAGCGCTCAGGTCAGGGTGCCAAGCGACGGTCCTCCACCAACCACCCCGTGCCCGTGGGCACACATCAGCTCCTAGCCTCTAGTACCGGTCAACATTCAGGCCAGGGTGCCAAGGGGTCCTCCTCCACCCACTGGCCGTTGACGCACACCAGCTCCTTTGCACCGATGTTAGCGTACTCCCGGCCCGGGTCCTGACCCTCCCCGTTCAGATCCTGCTCATCTACGGGGATCTCGTTGGCGCACGTGTACACGGCCTTGGTGGCACCACGCGGATGCCCCCTGCAGTCGGTGGACGGCGAACCCGTCTCTGCCCCGCGCTCCGCCCGCTGCCCCTCGGCGCCCTCGTACAGCAGCTGCACCTGCAGGGTGACGTCCCTTGGGGCAGGCGGCTCTGGACACCCTGACCGCGCCCGATGCACTGGCGAGAAAGAGTTTATTTGCTTTTATCTCAATTTGTTAAAGAAAAAAAAAGAAAAAAAGACAGTTTTAGAAAAGAAATCTAATAGAGCTGGGATCTGAACCCGTGACTGTCGGGAGCTTGAAGATCACCAACTATGGGTTCAAAAACCGGATCCGGCAGGGTGTATTTCTTATTTCCATCTCGTGCGTTTCTATTTTCACCTATCATCCCAGTCAGAAATAATCCGTCGACACAACAGCGATTCGAATTCAAATATTTTGTCGATAAAACACTTCGATCGACGTCCTGTCGACGGGTCATTTCTGACTGGTATGACCCTAATCGGAACCATCAGGTGACTTCACCTGCTCCAGAAGACACGTTGCCGGAGACGAGGGGCGTCTGGTCCTTATAGCTGAGGCTCCACAGAAATATTGACGACGTAGGTATTTCAGCAACCTGGGAAAGAGCAAACTAAATTTAGTGGTACCGTACAATTTTGTGTTTCAATACTTCTGTGACCGTGCGGGCCATGCGCATAAATAAGCACAAAATTATAAGTAAATAGATCATCACAATTTTATCCAAAGTTTTTGCTTACTGAGTACTATTTTGTGCTAGATTGTTGTGCTTAGATACGGACAAGTTTTGTCTGTACTCTTATGCATAAAACTGTGGCTAGTTACGCATGCACACAGACGTACAAAACCCAAGTTCAATTTTGTACAGAAATTAAGGACAAATGTAAAGTGCTTTGCTACGCACGAAATAGTCCACAAAAAAAGTACAAGGTAAAATAGTGTTTTGTTACGCACAAAATAGTTCATAAAAATGAGTAAAAATGTCCTTTTATCAGAAATCACAATACTGAACTGTCCCTGAAATTAGCGAGACAAAAAGTTTCTAAATTTTAGTGTGATAGTAGGACGGGGAATGCCGAGGGGTCAGTCAGTCGGCCTTAATTTGTACACAGGATTACATGATTACATTGATTACATCGAATTACAAAGAATAAAACCAACAATTGAGCTGAAATTTTAGTGTTTTTAGCCTGTTTATGACAGTTGCAGTATACTGAATGGCTTCGGTAATCTTTATTTTCTTTAGAAATCGAAGTAAAATATCAATATTTCTAATAAAACCACAGAAAGTTTGTACACATGATTACATGACTGACTGACCCCTCGGGGAATGCCCACTGGACGTCTCTCCAGCGTGGGGTACTGTATTGCCGGGTTGGTGCCTCACATGGTAGCTTTTGAATGCGTGGTAGCCGTAGGTGTTGTCGGAATAGACGACCTTGGTCCACTCTGTGACGCGGTCGAAGTACTTGTTCTGCTCGGGGTCGAAGACGCCCGCCGTCAGGTTGAGATCGGGGAAGACCCGCGCACAGGTGACCCGCCAGCCCACGGTGCAGTTCACCCCCGTCGAGTCCTCCGTCTCGATGCGCGCCTTACACACCACTGGGAAAGAAATATTCCATAAATAGCACTGTTAATATAGCAGTGCATCTCATCGGTACTCGAGAACAAGCGCCTGTCTGCCCTCTGGGAAATGTGGTAAGTCGATTCGACATCTCTTTGCCCGAAATCATATCGATTTGACATCGAATAGGCGTGGTTTAGATCGCTATTTCTCACTGGCTGAGCGCTGATGAGATGCAGTACGGTGTAAGAGGCTGATCCATAACGAGAAATGCCAGTGGGGGCGGGGGCGATGCTGAAATGATACTGATATGACCTATCCGATAAACGGACCGACGTGATGTGATATCGACACAACGGCGATGCGATATCAGTTTGATTGTACTATGGTAAAGTCTTCTTTTTTTTCTATGCCTTGTATACATCGTTTTCACTGTTAATCCAAATGCGATAAGCATTGCACTTTAGGTGAAGTGCGATGCTTTCCTTTCAGTAATAATTATCACACTTTAAATGCGATAAGTAGCCAAATTATGGGTGTTATCGCATTTTAAATGCAATAAGTCGGTTATCGCTCTT